>JAPMOR010118962.1:14200-28378 GCA_026543865.1 Argiope aurantia | reverse complement strand
GGCATCGACTTTTGTTCTGATTTTTCCGAGCTTCCATCATTTTTTTTATCTCAAAAATTTTTTTTTTTTCGTTTTCATATCATTTATTCTTGTTCGTCTTTCCCAAACGATCGTGACGTCACCAGCGGAAGAATCATTGTTTGAGGGTGGCGCTGTTGTTGCAATACCGGTAGAAGCCTCGAGCATCCACTCAATCCAACAGTCTTGTTTGGGTTTTAAACCGGCACTAGTGTGCTCAGATCGTCTGCCAAAAAGATAACGTGCAGCTAGCGGTGAAAGCAGGCGACCAGAAAAAAAAATATCATTCGTGTTCTGATTAGAGTTGAGTTTGTGTGTCGTGATTGAATGCATGGAATAAAATGGCCCGCTAAAGTGTAAGTTTGACATTTTATTTCATCAATCGAACTATCGTGCAAGCACTTCAATAGTTTTTAATCAGCGTGACAGGCGGGTTTCATTGGTATAAACCGGCTGTTTAAAAAAAACGATTATTGTTTAAACAGGCACAGGAGAGGAAACAATTTAGGAGAAGAACAAATAATGTTATCGTTTGCAGAATAAACCTTTTAAGGGGAAATGATTGTCATGAAATAGGTTACTAAGTTGGCTTTTATAATGGATGTTTACTCAGCCTCTTGAATAATTGATTTTATCCTGTTTTCAAGAGATAAATAAGAAAAATGTTAGTCGCTTAATTGCTGAACAATAACGATATTTTAGAGGAAATTTTTCTTATATTTTGCCTTTTACTTATTTATTCCATCATTCTGGAATTTAATTATATATATATATCTCCCTATTTTAAATGCCCGGCTGAAATAAAATACGACTTGAACGATTTTAAATTTAACGATAAAAATTACTAGTGAATTCAAAATATATTATCGTATGCAGTGTCATTAAATGTAAAATATCTTATCAATATCAAATTATAATATAATAAAAACGACGGTGTGAATTAATCCTTTTGTATCAAATTATTTTAATAGCTTTTATATCTGAAATATCGTTTTTTAAAGTGCAATTTGTTTAAATTTTTTAAATATTGACTTAAATCTGTGCATTTGATAAAATATTGAATATCTTGGGAATATTTCATACGCGTAATTTTAGAAAAGTATACTTAGTTAATATCAATTATGTACTATAATTAATTGAAATGAGCATGAAGAAAACTTTACAAAACCTATAGTGCATTTTCTTTTAACATTGAATAACAAACTCTGAGATAATTTTATTATATTTCATCTGATTATATTAATTTTTACATTCTTTTACTGGAAT
This sequence comes from Argiope aurantia, assembly GCA_026543865.1. NCBI lineage: Eukaryota > Metazoa > Arthropoda > Arachnida > Araneae > Araneidae > Argiope > Argiope aurantia. The sequence goes on along the minus strand of JAPMOR010118962.1, from coordinate 27,094 downwards.
ATCGCAGTTTTTTAGATTTTTGTTTTTACTAAAATACTACATTATTTTTGATCCTTAATTCTATATAATAAGAATTTGAAATCTTTCAATTGCCTAGAATAATCTAGGGCTTATCTTATATTATCAGCAAGTATTTATTATATTTTTAAGTGTACAGAGCAGTGCGAAAACGTACTACCTTTCTTTAAAAAAATTGCAAGTTGATTTTTATGCCTTCATTTATCTAAATTTATAACGTATTTGTAAATTTATCATCAGCGCAATCAAAAATATTATTAATATATAATTTCTAACATAATTTTCTATTTTAATGTCAATTTCTATATTCTATTGCAGTACGTAGACGAACTCCTTAAATTGCCCATTCTTGCTTAACGACGGCAGCATGATAATTTTCAAAATATTGAAAGAAACGAATTTAAAATTAGGATTCAAATGTTGTCAGATTATGCAATATGTGCATATATTATACATTTATAAGTGTGGTTTCATAATATCATTACTAATTTACTGATGTAAAGAATCTGTACTTTAATTAAATTTATTATATAAGTTATTATTCAATCATTTAAATTTTAAAAAAATGTCAATTTTTCTGCAAATTGGATGCAAAACTCAAACCAAAAAGTATTAAAAATACATTTCGCTTTTTTTAGAATATACCTGAATCCTCAAATTTAAATTATTGATAAAATTTTATTCAAACTATTTTCATTGTTTTGCAATATTTTTTGTTATTATATGATCGATATCATGTTTGTGACCTATTTTGCATTATTTGGAAATAACTTATATTTTGCGAAAATTCCAATATAATGTTTTGGAAAAGAATTTTATTTCGGTAAAAATAATAATTAATATTTTCCTCGATATAAAAAGAAAAATAATTTATCTTGTATAAATTCCATATTACAATTTAGAATTATTAGAATTTTAATTATTAATTGATATTATTATTAACAGGATGGAAGTTAATTTTTGTACGTTGGCATGATACAAAAATTAAATATCAGTATATAAATTCATTTTAAGAGATGGCTATTTATACGAAATTACTAAATACTATTTAAACATTTTCCATCGTTCGAAAATAAGTCCGGCTTTCTTTTTATTTAATTATTATGAAAGGAAAATGCTTTCAAATACAGTTTCAACTTATAGCGAAGACAAATTTTGAATTATTATTAAAAGTTTTGTAAATATTCAATCTTTGAATCAAAATTTAAATCTGGTTTTTGTTGAGTTTGAGTTGTGATAGTTCAAAACAAATTTCAATCATTGAATGCGAAAAAATTCATATTTATTAATATTTTTTCTTTAAGCAAACAAAACATTTTAGAATATTACTTTCTTATTTTGTAATATTTTTTAAATCTTTTTTTTTTCCGATGAACCGCATGATACAATAGAAAAGAAAACCCCGAAGCTTATATTCCCTTTAATAATTTGTTATTGCATTTTTATTTTGCATTAAAATTTTCGTTTTCCTTTTATAATTATTGATAATTTAATAAACCTGAAATAATAATAATGTTATGTAAATAAAGAGATATTAAAAATCAATATTCTTTGTAATATCCTTGAATTTCTACTAAGTAAATTAATTTTGGAATGAGCTTCAAATTACTCAAAAAAATTATTATTTGCAAATAAAATTATATTTAATTGGTGTACTTGAATCCTGAAAAGTATTTTGTTTTGTTCAATATTTTATTTTGCGTTTCCAGATTATAAGGTCTTAAGTAGATATCGAATGAAATAAAATTAAAACATTTGTATGTCAATATGTTAGCACTTCATTCTTTTAAATTCATTGATCTTAGGATACAATGAATGATTATTGTATTTTGCATCTATTTAAGTCTTTTAAAACATTGAACTGTTATAACCGTTTACAAGATTTATTTTATAATACTGACATTCTATTATACAAAACAATGTTGTATTGTACTAAAAACAAGTTTTCATAACTTAAGGAATTTTGCACCAAAAAATATTTCAATCAAGGAAATAAACTTTAAAAGTGTTAAGTACTCTAACTTTGTGGTTTAACAAATTTTTTGAATGTTAACAGTAGTGGTTTTATTACTATGCTTACAAAATATAAAAAAATGTATTACTTAATATATCAAAATACAGTAAAAGCTCTTTAGTATGCCATTTAAAAGATTGCTGCAAAAATAGGAGTTAAAAAATTAGATCTAAACTTCTTGCTTAAACTGTAAAATATAACAGCATATCTCTGCTTTTTAGAAAGATTTCATCATTATTTTATTATTATATTTAAAATATCCTACACCTTTATTATACATTAAAATATTTAAGCATTCATTATTAAATATTTTAATTATAACATTAATTAAAATATTTAATAACGTAAAAGAAATTCAGTACTTTATATAATTTAATATAACGTATTGATAATTGCAGCATTTCCTTTTTTTTGAGTAACAACATTAATATTTTGACTCCCACCTAGTTTACATCTAAAAGTGTAGTAATAAAATTTAAATATTATTATTGTATATATTGCGATATTTTAGAACAATAAATGAAAATTTAAAAAAAATGCCTTTATTTTAATATTCTTTTTTTAGATTTTAGTTTTTATATACTGAACTGAACCATTAAGATTTGATTTTTTAAAATATTTTCTCCGCTTCGATAGATTCCATTAATGTTTTCTCATTTACAATATATGCATAAAGGAAACATTGTAATCTTTAATAAACTTGACATTGAGGTTTTGACGAATTTTCACATTTTAGGCTCCTTTCATTTAAAAAAACCCCCAAACTTTTGGGATTATATCTTTTCCATTGAGCTAACGATGATTTTAAAACCCAAAGATTCGGAAGAATAAAATTAGGAAATTCGGCTTTACACCAATATTTGAGATCTCTTTCGCATTTTATACAATATATATGGAAACGATATTCGCTTGTCCGTCTAACTATATATGGATGCAATGACTTGAAAATATAAAGAGCTAAATAGATGAAATGTGGCATATAGCTTTATTACTGGAATTGCATATTCCTTTTGAACTACAGACCAAATGCATCAAAGGAGGACGATCTGTTCATCCCAGCTCGGAACCAAAATAAGCTAGATAGATGAAATTCGGTAAGTGATCTTGTAAGTCAATCTATAAATCCGTATCAAATGTCATTCCATATTTACATTCTGTATAGTATTCGTCTAATAAAGTGTTTCCTTAAATGAAATTTCGTTGAATCAAGATTCTATTGCACGTGTCTCAAAAAAGAAATATTTACTTTGAAAATTAAATATTTCTAATATTTAATAACAGATAAAGTAGAATATCAGCACTCATTTGTTTAGTACTAGCCGCCGCTGGAGACCAGCTGGTTCGTCCGCAAAATTGATTTAATTTAATTTAAATTAAATTACTTGGATATAATTTGCTGTCCATGATTTTTTCAACCGATTCAGAGTTCACTTAATGAAGTGGAATTTCAAAACAGCATAAAGCCCTTAAAATTTTGTTTTTTTTAAATAAAATATTAGCTGTTTTTAAGGAAACATAATTTTGTATTCAGATTCTTTATGTAATCTGTTCATATAATTAGCTGAATCATTTTTTTTCTTTATCTTTCAGCAAAGAAATAAAAAAAATACCCAGAAACTGGATGGAACAAAGAAAATTGTTTAAATTTCATTCTTGAAAGGAAATCTGTAATTAAATATCATGCAAAAATTATTTTTTATTAATTGACAAAAACCATGAAAAAAATTTCCTGAAAATTAAATTGATATCAATTAGATTTTTTAAAAAACATTTTAAGACGGTTTGAAAATCAAATTTGTGCTTTAATAATTTCGGGAGTTATGACGGAAAAAAGGCAAACTATTGTTTGAATTTGAATTACAGTTCAAATTAAAATTTAAAAAAAAAATCGTTTCGAGGAGTGCATTCTCACCTTTTAAAGTATCTACATATATACGCCGAATTTTGAAACTTCTAATCCAATGAGCTGGCTTGTTGAGTGCGCACGCGCAAACACTCTGTTTTAAATATATACATTGTTCTATAATTCCCTTTACACTGTATTTTGAAACATATCTGTGCTGTCATTTTGGAAGTATTCGTGTTTTTATTTGCATATTGTACAGGACCCGACTACGTTGATGGATTTGCACAATATGCTTATTATCTTTATACTTAACTTTAATTTCCATCAATGTTTCATATCGATGTACGGTAAACTATTATTTTTCTTGTTCATATTAAAATTTACTTATCATTGACTTTCATAAATTAATAACGCTATTGAAAACGTGTTCGTTTTAGATTTAGTGAATTTAGTTTTTTTTTTTGATATTTTAAATAGATTTTCATATTGTTGTTCTGTAAGATTTTCTTGATAGTTTTGTCGTCAGTGATTTCATGAAAAAAAAAATCTGCTATTTTGAAAATTAAACTTTATTTAACTTCTAGCAAAAGAGGGAGGCCGCGGTGGCCTGGTGGTAAGATCTCGGCTTCGGAACCGGAGGGTTTCAGGTTCGAGACCCGATTCCACCGAAGAACCGTCGTGTAAGGGGGTCTGTTGCACGTTAAATCCGTCCTGACCAAACGTCCTCCCGCTGGTGTGGTGTGGTGTGGAGAGGGGGGGTGCCAGCTCAGGTGTCGTCCTCGTCATCTGACCGCGGTTCAAGATTGCGAGGTCCGTCCCCAAATAGCCCAAGTGTTGTTTCAAACGGGACGTTAATATAACCAAACCAAACTAGCAAAAGAGGAATACAGTTTTATAATTAAAAACTGCTTAAAAGTATTGAATAAACTTTTACTTTCTTGCTTATGAAATATACAAAGAGGAAATATTATAATTGTCGAAAATTTCGAAAGCTAGATTCTGAGGAATATCTACATTTCGTGTCGCTTTCAATCAGAAAAAAAAATATTTTTGGAATTATTCCTGTTTCCTCGTTTTTAGCTAAATTAATAAAATTCAGTGGGTGGTTTCTTTACACCCAATTTGCAAATTTCTATCAAATTTAAAGAAAATCCAGGGAATCTGGCTGTCCGACATAAGCAAATGCGATACGTACAAAACCTAAAGAGCTAGATAAGTGAAATTTGATGCATATTTTTAGCATCTACATTGACGATCTTTTTTCAAATTTTGAACCAAAGAATCTATGAACCAAAATGTTGACCATCTGTCGACCTGTACTTTTGCAAGCATATAAACTTAATAATTCAAAAATATAACGCCCCAAATAGATGAAATTTGGTATGGAATCTTACAATTAAAATCGTAGTTTGGGCGTCAAATTTCTATTTCAGACAGTGAACCCCCCCCCCCCCTAAAAAAAGTGCTATTCGATTTTCTTTGACTATTCTACAAAGCACAAAAAGCTCATGGGCCAGACTCAGATAAAAATCTGAGAATTAGTGACGTTCACGGTCTTCCTCTAGATCTTAAAATTTATGAGGGTGTGAGAGGGTATACATGCGGTATAGGCATGTGCCAAATATGATTACGAAATCATGTAACATTAACAGAACGTTGGCATGCGCCGTATGTGGCATAATTATATCCCAAGCATGACTGTAAACTCATTTAATATTAATTGGACATTATCTTGGGCCACATGTGGCATAGTCATGTACCAAGCATGACCGTAAAATCATCTAAACTTAATATGACATTTTGTGCCACGTGTGGCATGCTTACTATGACTGCAAAATCATCTAACATTAATTGAACACTGTCGCGTGCCGTATGCGGCATACTCACGTACCAAGCATGAATGCGAAATAATCTACCATTAATTAGATATTATTTTATGCCACATTTGGTATACTTACTATGACTGTGAAATCATTTAGTATTAATTGGGCATTATCTTGTGCCACATGTGGCGTAATCGCCATGACTGTGAAATCATCTAACATTAATTGAACATTTTTGCGTGTCATATGTGGCATACTCGCGTACCCAGCATGACTGCAAAATCGCAAAACATTAATTTAGAATTTACATGTGGCAAAGTCATATGCCAAGCGTGACTGAGAAGTCATTCAACATTAATTGGATATTATTTTGTACCACATGTGGCATACTCACTATTACAGCGAAATCATCTAATATTTTAATTGAACATTGTCGCTTGCCATATGCGGCATACTGATGTTTCAAGCATGACTGCAAAATCATTTAATATTCATTTAGCGTTTGCATGTGGCATAGTCATAGGCCAAATGTGACTGTGAAATCATCTAAACTTAATTTGACATTATTTTGTGCCACATGTGACAAGCTTACTATGACTGCGAAATCATCTAACATTAATTGAAAAAATGTTATGTGCCATATGTGTTATAGTAATATGACAAGCATGAATGCGAAATCATATATTAATTGGACATGTTTCATATGTGTCATACTCACGTTGCTAGTATGACTCCTAAATGTGTTGGCTAGATGTCATGTGCCGCATCTATCCAACAGATTTTGTCTTCGATTGTAAGTACAATGAATTTCCAAAATTAAATTTGTGTAGCTCAATAGACACGTGAGTCATAGTTGGTCTCCTTATAAACAAAATTATAACAATAAATATTATTAAAAAATTCATTTTTCAAACTGCATTTAAGAATACAATTCAATAAATTAAAATATTTTTCTCATTGTTATGAATTAATTTTTTGCTTTTATTTTCTTATTTTATACTTTATATTAAATTTAAATCCTATTTGAGCTTTACTTAGTGTTTTGAAAGTCATAGGTTTTCACTTCCTTTTCCTTCAACTTTACCAATATTGATATAACATTTTTTCAAAAATAATAAATTAATACCTATATTTTATGCTATATTATAGCTATATTTTATGATCATTTTTTGATTTATTTAATAAAATATTATAAATGAGAAAATTTTTACTCGACATTATTTTTGTTTCTATTGCAAAATTGTATGAAAAAGAAATATAAGCAGGAAATAATGCGGCAATTTAATTTCAACCTGAGAAATTTGCCTTTAGCAGTAATATCGACAAAGGTATATAGTTTAAGTGCACGGATTTTATACTTTCAAATATTGTTTCGCCTTCAATGATTTAATTAGTAAAATCTTAAGTGCCAATTTTTAAAATTCTATTTATTTCAACGTATGTCTTAATTCAATACGCTACAGCGAATAAGGAAAAACTTTTAACTCATAATTTTTTTAAATAACGCACATTTACTATTTATATTCGGCAAATTATACTTACAAAAGGCAAGCTTGAAATAAACAAAATTAAAAACAATTTGATTTAAGTCAATCATGCAGCAAAATTAAAGCATTTAAACAGTAGTGCATTTCGAATGGAATGAGGAGAAAAAGTCGTCTGCCGAAAATCTATTCGGGTAGTTGATTGCAAGCAGTTTTAGTTTTTGGTATTTATTTTCAAAGGCAAGAGATTATAAATTTTTATAAAACTCTTTTTTCACCAAATAAAATTTTGCTCCAAAGAACTAAAAGTTTGAGTCAACGAATTTCGAACCCGTTTTGCTGTGAGTATTTAACGGTTCACGACAGAATAAACAAATCATTTCTCTTAAAGACAAATTCGAACTCTTAAAATTTTTATAAGCTGCATTCTGTTCTTGGAGTTAAAGGGGATGAACGATGCTTTCTTTTCTCAAAGTTCTGTTTTTCCAAGCGTTAAAATATCGTCTGCTTCAGAACTTGGCACATGGGCGAGTTCTGCTAATGGAGTGTTCTTTTAAATCTTGAAACATTTTATTCTTAGTTCACTTAAAAAAAAAAAAAAAAAAAAAAAAAAAAACTAATTGCTTTACATGAATTAAGCAATTTGTTTTTTTACTTTTGACAATAGTATGAGTTGCAAATATAAATCTTGATGATCTGTAGCAGGGAATTCAAATGGCAAGAAGTTTCCTTTAAAATAAATTTTTCATTACTTCTATACTTATAATAAAGCTCAATGTGTGTGTGTGTGTGTGTTGGCGCTCTACAGGCCAGACCGTTTGACCTACAGCTACCAAATTTGGCACGTGTATACCTTGGAGGTCGGGAATGTGCTCCTGGTTGTTATTTTTTCGAATTTTAAATTAGAATTTCATTTATTTAAAAATTAAGCGAAATTTTGGCGTGTTTCTGCTATAACTACCGAAAATATTACCGCACAAAAAAAAAAAAGATTTTTACATCAAGTTAAAGATCAAAAATTTATCTTTTAAATGATACCAATGTTTTAACCTTAAAATTAAATTTCTATTTTTAATGAATTTTTAAATAAATATTTTAACTATATTTTTCAACAATTTTATTCGTACAAAATAAAAATAAAATTTAAGCTGCACGAGCACGTTTCGCATTCATGGAAAATGAAATCTGCAAAAATATAATTTTCGGCACGTGTCTGTCGGAAACGAAACAAATAAGAAATATTATTTTTTCTAAAAAAATAAATTCAAGAAAAATTATTTTATGATTTTTTACACTCTCTATATTATTAATCCAATAAATCAGTTTTATTTTAAGGCAAGTTTTTTTTAATATGTTGTTTAATTGTTTGAGAATCTATTAAGAGACCAGTTACTTAAAATATTTAATTAAAAATTGTAGCGAGTGGTAATTCTGGCGAACCGGCTGGCCGCCAAAGGCGGCTAGTTTAGTAGTATTTTCTACTTGTATACTAAACGCCATAGTTAAATTTCCATTATTATCAATATATAACATATAAAACTAAAATAATAAAGCAATGTTTTAAAGCATCTAATGCATCTTTGTTATTTTTTAAGGCACAAAATTGCCATAAAATTTTGATATTTAAGAGTCTTTTTAGAAATGCGAAATTAAGTACCAATTGTCAAAACAGTAAATGCAATATTTTTCTCTTTAATATATAATGCTATTTTTTCGTTAAAAAAAGATAAATGGTAAAACATTCGACTGCAAAATAGGTAAATTTGAAACGCTATTAATAAAAGTATTGTATTTGATATTCAAGATTAATATTTTGAAACATATGAAAATATAGTTTACGATTTTATATGTTACTGGGAAATTAAAGTTTTTAAGACTTTGAATGGAGAAAAGTCTGGAGGAAAAAAAAATGAATTGGCTAGACAGTATCAGAGCAAATTTTTATATGAGACTTAAAAAAGTTCCAATGTTTTGTAATATTTCCAATATATTTCATTAACAGGACATTGATATTTGAAACAATTCTAGAATCTATTTTATTGTTAAGATTTAATACGCGAAATAGACAGTAAGACAATTATCGAACACTAATTACGCTAGTTTGTAATATCATATGATAAGGGATAAAATTGAATTAATTGTCTAAAGTTTATAAACAATTATTGTTTTGCTTGTTTGCTTACAAAATCGTTTTCAAAATGGCGCATAATTTTATTTTACCACATTTCAATTGATTTCCTTCACAATTCAAGTTTTAGTGATCTAACATATGCATTAGAGATGTAAAGTAAATACAGAACTTTAAAATTTTAATTTTAACTTTTGCGTAACTTTTTAACTTTAACATTTTTGCTCAAAAAGGAATTAACTTTAATTTTTTGTGTAAAGTACAAAAAACGGATTTTTTTTTAATTGCGTTATTCTACATAATGAACTAAGTATATATAGTAATTCTTTGCTGTAAAATATAAAAACATGTTTTATTTTTGGTACTGTATTCTTTATTTTTCAAAATAAATTTGTAGTTTTCTATTTACATTTAAGTTTATTTGCTGGTTCTTTTTAAGAATAAAAAAAAAGTCTGAGATTTGAGGTCTTCATTAACTATAATTCTAAACGTAAAATGTTGTGCATTTAGTATGTCTTATTTGTGATTTGTAGTTATAATAACAGAGTGTTCCATTTTATAATGTAAATATAATGTATAATTAAATACTTAGAGAAGAATATTTTTCGGTATTAAAAGTAAATAAATGACAAACACATCTACGTGAAAACTGTTTTCGAAATCAAGTTGAAATTGTTAGGTTAGAAGAAAATCAAAGATTCTTTTAAGCTTCAGATAATCTCTTTTTTTTTAGTTCTCTTTATACATTAGACAACAAATCAAAAGAGTTTGGAAAAAGATTTTTTTTCTGCCGTTAAAAAGAATTTAAAGATTTCCAAGTACAAAGTTCAAGAAACTTCTTTAATTTATTTTTAGCTAAAAGGAATTGATTGCATTTCGAACGTTTTTGTAATTTTTTTTTTTTTTTTTTTTACCTTTTGAAGAACAAAATTTGCATAAAGTTAAATTTCATTCACCTAAAGATAAGACGCTATAAATCTTGATGGCAGAAGGCTTTTAGCTGAAAGTTTTTTAATCAGAATTTTATATCGACAAAAATAGATTGATTTTGAAGTTCTGCTTATGTAAAGTAATTACTTTGGTGAAACTCAAACGAAGAGCATAAAAACGTGAATCAAAGAGATCTAAAATTTTTTATTTCTACAAAATTTTCCTCTTAAAATTGTTAAGATTTTAAAATAAAAAAAACCCCTCAGATGTATAATATCTTAAAATTCTTTTGTAAAATATAATATATTTTTTGCAAAAAAACAAAAAACAAATCGGTGCACTTTTTTTAAGAAATATATTTTAAGAACTTTTTGAAATAAATTTTCGTTAAAGTAAGTTTTTATTTTGAATCTGATAAAAAAAAATGTTATTTACATTAATATATCTCATTTTTAAATCTTTTGTGGAAAATACAGATATTTTTCAGTTCATATTTAAAGTTAGCTAAGCTTATATTTTGAATCTGGTAAGATCTTTATAAAATGATATAAAATATCATTTGTTACGTAATATTTTATTTTCAAATCTTCTGAGTAAAATAATGATTTTTTCCAAGTGTGATAGTACTTAAAAATGAAGTTAATTTTAGAAAATTTCAACGTAAATTTTAAAAATTTAATAACATTTTTCAGAAAATATTTTATTTAATGAGAAACTTTATTCTGAATTTAAATTAATTTAATGCTTGAAATATTTATTTTAAATCGCATAATTTCCGAGTGACTGATATAAAATAAAAAAAAAATCCACATTTATAGAATTTTTAATCCAGACATCTTTAATTTTAAGTCAAACGAATGGTTGACTAAAAAATAAATGTTTTTAAAACGTTATAAAATATTTTATATTTAAATTCTAATCAAATTAATTAAATTAATTTTTTAATTCAGAAGAACTAGAATTCATATTTAATTACTAAATTAAATTGGATTTTTTTGGTTTTGGTACATAAGCGTAGTAAGCAGTAAAGAGTTTGGTCGGTATAAAATAGTTCCTCGAAGCATTTGAAAAAATTATTCTTTTAGGTTTTTAAAACCAGACTGACTTTGAAATCTTTTAATCTTAAACAAATGATAGAAAAAAGAAAAAAACACACATTAGTTATGAAATATTGCTTCTAAACTCCTTTTGAAAAAAAGAAAGGCTCTTTTTTAATATAAAAATAATCGCACGAATATTCTGATAAAGTTTAAAAAGTAATTTGGTATTTTTCCTGGAATCCTAACAATTTTAAGTCTGCAGATGACGTTTTTATGTGTTTTGTTATTTTTTTTTTACAAAAAAAGGTATTTTGACTTAAATACGGTTCAGAAAAATGAAGGACGATATATTCCTATTTTTATACCTGCCTCCTTATTTTCACTTGCAATCACAAAAATAGCTTTTGGTGTGGAGAATTGTCTTATCAATTTGAAGAAATATATATATATACAACCTAAGGGAGAACAGCTGAGAGAATAAGAAAAATAATAATAATAAAATGAAAATAATAAATAAAATACACATGTATTCTAAGAGAAAAGTTTGATGCAGGTATTGCCAGTTTCTTGCAAGAAATTTTCGGTCGAAGACAATTTATGAGACAGAAAGAAAAGAAAAATACTGGAGATTTAATATTTCTTTTTTTTTTTTTCTTCTCTCTCCTCTTTCAAAGCATGCACAAACGTAACTGGGGAGGAATATCAGATTATATTTCGAATATTTAATTCCTAATACATTTACATAAGCGACATTTCTTAAAAGAATTGTAGTCTTTTATTAAATTTCTGCCATTGTTAGAAATAATGCACGCTTTTATTCCGTTCTTTTGGGGAAAATAAGAATCGTCTGCGATTTGACATGTTTATTTTTTTAATAACATGAATGCTGTAAGCAGATGTTTTTGAATTCGAACAGGGAATATTTTTACTTATTTAGTGCTATTTATTAAAGCAGAATATTATGAATATGAATTTAATACTAGAAAAATATTATATTAAAATAATATTTGCATAAAAAATATAAAATATTCTTTGGTTAGTTTTTAATAGTTTTTAAAAGTGAAAAATATCTTTGGTTAGAGACAAATTTTTCTTTTTTATAAAAGAAAATGAGATTTTATTTGTTTATTGTAAAATGAATACTAGGAATAAATGTTGCTTTAAATTTTGAATAAGAAATCTTTCTGATATATTTATTAAACAAGATTCTGTCGATATTATTTGTTATTAGAATTATGAAGTATTAATATTATTCTGCAAAATTGTTTACATGGAAATTTTAAATACGGAGAAAGAATAAAATACTACTAAAGATATTTTTATAAATATTTCATAAACGAAATGAATCATTTTCCCGAGTTCATTGCCTTAGTACCTTTTTCACTTTTGTAAAAAAAAAAAAAAAAAAAAAAATTAAAGCACTTTTAAATTAGACGAAAAATTTTATCTATTTTGTTGCATGCCTTTTAAATCAGGTACATAAATTAAAATATTTTTTTCCTGGATATTTTGCTATATTCTATAGAAAAATAAATTTTCTTAGGATATTAAAATATACACATCTTTCCGAAATTAGTACTGCTTTCAAATAGCTTTTATTTTGCAGAGTGA
>JAPMOR010118956.1:0-18560 GCA_026543865.1 Argiope aurantia | reverse complement strand
CTAAATATTTCGCTCCAAAAAATATCCTATGGGTTATATATAATTCAATGCTCTATGTATTATTCCTTTAGTAAAAATATCTCAATTTATAACGAATCTCTGCCTTCATGCGTAACCATGGGTCAATGATTCATCCGAATTTCATGAATTCTTCAACTATTACAGGTCCGTCAGCACAAATTCTGACGCAAAGTAATGCGAGTCGAAATGTACCATGACTCATCAGTTATATACTCGGAAAAAGATGAGGCCTTCCCTAAGGCTCACAGAAGAATAGGAACAAGCAAAGGAAGATCCAGTATTAAATTTATAACTATTGCAGACTGTCTAGAAAAACTTGCCTTACAGGCTTTGATATTAAATGATAGCCCCCAAACCTAAGAATAAACATCGAAAAGTATTTATAACAATATCTACTGCTTTGACAAAATAGTTTACAAAAAAAGATAAATTCTGAGCGTAGTGATAAATTATTTTCAAACTATAAAGTTCTGTCATGATTTTATTCATTAAATAAACTGTAACAACATGGATATATTTTGAAAGAAAACGAAACTTTATGATTTACTTTCAGACAAACGAACTTTTAGACTATGAGTTTTTGAAACTAACATGCGCTTTTATGCATGCAAGAAAATTGACACTTAAGCAAATATAACAATATCATTATTTTAGGCAAATAAAACTCATTTTCTCATTTACATTTCTTTTATAATAAGCACGGGTCAAATTTACAACAACCTCTGGTCAATCGCATAACATTATATTGTAGCATTAATCATCTGAAATGTTTTTTAAATAAATAATCAAAAATCTTAAAATTGACAATTTTGGTATTTTAAAATATGTAATATATATAAAACTAAACTGTACTGAGATCATCATTTGTAAAAGTATTAGGAATTTACATACAAAGCTATTAATAAGTTAATATTGAAGATAAGTGAATGGTATTGCATTCTCACTTACTTTTTGTCATGTTTATTGCACAACATTTCATCTTGTATTTTAAAATGTTTTTCACTAATACAAAGAAAAATTCTTGAAAAAATATTGAACTTCTGTACTGCTTACTTATGCATTCATAGTTCTATAATTTGGAAGATACTTTTAGGTTCTTTTGGGAAATCTTTTAGTTTCATATATAATATAAAGTTTCTATTTTTAAGGGAAATTTTTAGTTACCGATATTCTGTTTTCAATATATTACTTCCTGAATTTATTTAAATGTATTTTGCCACTCATTTATTTGAACTGCATTTTAAGTAAAATATTCATTATTTTCTAAGCTGTAAAACAATCAAGCAGCTTATATTTCAGTGCAAAGACTCAACTTTCTAAATATCGATTGCAAGAAACTTCTATACTCTCAGCATTTGGAGTAGAATTTATTGTTAAAAATGGCAGAAATAGGTTTCCCAAGGAAATAATACCTAACTTACTGCGATGTAACATAGAAAACTGTGACAGTAGATTGTTTGGAGAATATATATTCGTTCTCTAATAATGTGTTTTTTCTCTAACAACATTCAAAGCATTAACAACGGTGCATAAATAAACATTAAAAACAAAAATTAACCATGAACAACAAAAATAAAGAACGTATCGTATATAGTAATATATCAAAAACGAACGTATCGAATATAGTATATAAAGAAATAATTAGGTTCTATACACACATACACTTACATATTATATATATATATATATACGCATGCACCTACATACACATATTACACATACACACACACAATCTTTGAACAGCATAAAATACTGTTCTAAAATACTTAAATAAAGGAAAATTATTTTGAGAAATTTATAATATACTTCCTGTTCTACAGATGATGCTTCTGCTTTAATAATGGAAAATCCTGTCGTAGTATTTCGCTTAAAAATTTAAAAAAGTTAAATATCTGTTTATACATTAAATTTAAGCTAAGTACATTATTAATATGCAGCACCATAGTATTAATATGCAGCATCCTTTGAGATAGGATTTTAATTTCAAAAACTGAAATGACTTTTAAGATTATGATATTGAAATTTTTGAAGTTTATATCAGCTTATTAAAAATTCCAACTGATAAATTAAAACATTTGGTTTACTGGAGAAATTTGAAAAATAAAATTTTCAAATATGTAATTCTTGGTTTGGTATGGAAACTTTTTAATGTTTATTTTTAATAATTTTTATGTGTATATTTTATGAAAATGTGAAGAAAATGGAAATTTTAATGCTGCGTTGGAATCAATGTCAATAAAGAATATCAAAATACTCCTTATATAGCACTCTTCACAATATTACATTAATTAATCATTGACGTTTAAATGCATCACCATTGAAACAGTTCACTTGTTGAACAATGTAAGAGCATCAGAATTTCACCAGATCTAGTGATGTGTTTGAAAGAGGAATGATTGTCACTAAGAAACTCTCCAAATCTAGATGATGGTGTGACAATGAAAACTTTTCAGTTACATCAAGATAAGTATCCATAAATGAACTCCTTCACTTTTATTGAGCTTCCAGGTGACAGAATGACCGCATTGCATCGAATAGTAATGTGGGTACTGTGGTAATTTAGAAAGTGGTCATAATCTGTCTCTATACCCTCAAAGGAATCTCTTCATCTTAAATATAACCATTTTAGCTGTGACACCAATGTTGTGCTCTCAGACGGAGCTAGAATGCTTGGTTGCATCTCATTTCAGGTTTTCGCCTTTTCCAGGGGTTAAAAAGACGATTAAACATGAAAACATATAATGAAATTGAGGAGAAGCTATCATATAAGGAAAGTTCGCATTCAAATTGCATACAGCTCTTTGTCAAATAGAAAATACAGCTCTTGCCAGCCGTAAATAGCACATTTTAGTTTAATATTTTTTCTCAAATGCTGCTAAACTTTATTATAAATCTATTGATTTCAGCTTGAATTTTTCATTACTTCTTAAAATAGAATTTTCAGATTGTCTTTTTCCCTTAGTTGGTTTAAGGAAAATACTATTTTTTTTCAAATTTATGTGTAATGATGCATTCTGTATTTACAGATGAAAATATAATATTTAAATGCTTTCAGAATTTAAATAATAAATATTTAATTTTATTATGTTATAATTCAATTTTACAGATGCCATCTTCTAAGAAATTTATGAAAAATTGATTACAATATGCTATATTAATTATAATATGTATATGGATATATAATATGTATATGCTATATTAATTATAATAATGTATTATGAAATATATGGATGGTTACGAAATTTAAAAATGATAATAATTAAAGAAACCACATTTTTGCTTCAATATTAAGAGATTGAAAATAATTTTTATCCAAGATAGAAAATGTGGAAATCAAAACAAAAATTATAAAAGAATGAAGACAATATGATGAGGAAATTAAATTACACTAAATATCAAAAGAAAGAAAATTTTATTCTTTAAAAATAAAACTGTACAATAAATTTCGATTTTATGAGAGTATATTTGAGTCTCACTCTTTTACAATTATTGCTTTTGCTTCTGAATTTTCAAAAAAAAAAATGACACACCAATAAAAATGTTTCTTAAATTAAAAAAAAAATACATGATGATCTCATGATTTCAATATACTTTATTCATGCTATTACAAAAATATTATCACAGCAATCCTTCATAACATAGCACACTGTTTAATTTTAAATTATGTCCTCGTTATTCTTGTGAGATTGTTCTGGCTTTAAAGATAATATCAAAGCATTTTACTGATGATGCTGCAGCGTATTGGGATGAACGAGGATGGGACCTAGTGGTTCGCAGCCGAGTAACATGACCACAATACAAAAACAATTGCTCCTGTTGCGTAGCTAATAACTGGCGTATAAGCTTTCACCACAATGCTGTTCGGTAATAGTTATTGATCTTGTAGATAATTACAATATACAACCTTGATCAGTGCTAACAAATATTGTATGCTCTGATCTCTTATTAAATATTTATTTATTTAGAAAACGTATAAGTCCTTTCAGCAAATACCGTATCAGTAAATACAATAAACTTGCAAAAACATGATAATTTGAAGTGTTTAGTTCTAGGAAAAAATATTCTTTTCTTCCAAGACTGTATTTCTTTTAAAGCAAATAATCAAATTCTGGTAATCTTCTTTTGAATTCCCCTGTATATACAACGAAAAGGACCATTTTATATGCAAAACATTTTGAAATGAGGTGCGACAAAAGAATTGAATTCTACACCTTGTTTTTTATAGAATTCTAATTCCTAAGAATTCTAATGGAATTTGATCGAGAGAGTATGTCGGTAAGTGAGAAAATATCATTTGTATTTTCGGAGGATTTTAAACATGTTTAAAAACCAAAAGCATATGCATTTAATATATATTGGTTTCTTCAAAGGAAGTGATGAGTTTCGTAATTTAACGATAAAATGATGCTCCCTTGTTGTGTTGATATTTATGTTTATCATTTTTAATATCAGGCTGAAATATGAGATTTTTAAGGAAATAAGAAATTTTTTTAGGTAAAAAGAAAGTTTTTTATTTTTTTTATTTTTAGAAATTAAAATATTTTTCTAAGTAATATAGAAGTACAATCAGCTGAATGTTCAGGATGTAAATTATTAGGGAAAAACAAAGCATAAAAATACGAAAAATTCCTGTTGGAATTAATATGTAATTGGAAACTTGTGTATGGCAAGAGAAAGGTGGGTTTTCTAAAAAAATAAATGAATGAAGATATAAAAATGACAGAATAAAGGAAGTAAACTCTTTATTTGGCATATTTTACATGCAGGTAGTACATGCAAACGTCCCTTTTCATAACCTCTATTAGAAGTTTTTAACATTCCCATTTCTATACGCATTATATAGGGGGCATATCAAATAACGAACTTTATCGAAATTTTCGGCATCTTTCGAACTTTTGCCATTGCTCTTCCATTACACTAGCAATTTGATAAATATATTATATGTCATCATTTGAAATTGTTGTGTGCTTTTGTGCGACGGCTAAATTTTAAATGCATAACTTTCAAATTCCGATTCTCACTAAGAAAACGTTGCAATCTTGCTCATCCGGTTGACGTTTTCAGCCATAGCATTTCAATTAGTATTTACTCAAGTAGTCATAGTTTTAACTCAAATAATTAACTAAATATATAAGTAGACAAATAAACAAAATCATAAATATATTTTTTTCTTCTGAAAATATTTTAAAGACTAATTAACTCACTTTTGAATTCCTTAATTAGTTTTTTTATGTGAAATACAAACATATACAACAATGCATGTCTCTTTCCGAGCATTTTTTTATATCAAAGATATTACATTATATACGTATACCATCGTTTTCTAATTTAAAAAGACTATTATGGTATAATCTCATAGAATAATACCATTTTTTTAAATAAACCCCTCTTATTTTTGTTTCGAATAAACTTGCCTTTTATGTATGGCATTTTAACATATGAGTTTCCGAAATATACCTTTCAGATACTTGAAAGATTCGATGGATATTTTTCAACTTTTAAACTACAAACTTTGACACCAAGAATTAAAAACTAGAAGGTTCCAATAACTATCGCTTTCTGAGAGATGTATTAATATATACTTATCTTGATTACTAACTTCTTGTCTGTATAGCGTGTTTCTGACTATTTGGCTGCTACTTCCAATCAGACAGAAACGATCATTTGCTACAACAGAAGTAAGTTTGAAAAAAAAATCGGGCGACAAAAATTAATAGTATTATAATAAATAATAATATGAGAATCTCTGAGAATTTTCCCTATTTCTCATTTCTGATGATATATGTTTAATCTAGAGAAAATACGATGCGAAATACTATCAAATATGGCTCCTAACTTTTCAAAGCAGACTCGTATGACGTCACTCAGTTCTTGCATTAATCGTCTCCTTTCCAAATCGCTAGATTCAGATTACAAAATTTCAATTATTTTAGCCGAAATGTAATGATTGTTAATTTTGTATAAGAATACCATATAAATATTTTATAATTAAATAGAAGTACGGAAAGAGGGGGTATAACTTATTTACAGTTATTTTACGAAAAAAAAATTGAAATTTATGATTAACTTGGAAAATATATTTTAATAAAGGGTACAAATATAAATTTTGGATTAAAAAATGCTGATTATTTAAGAAATTTTTTTAAATATCATTTTTTTGATGAATTTAAATTCAAATTGACTTTTAAAAATTAAATAAGTTTAATTAATTTAAATAAAAATTAATTAAATTAATAAATTTTAAATTAAATTGATAAAAATTATTTTTTAATTAAATTGAATTTTGAAGGTAAAAAAAATAATTCCAGTAAATAAGTAATTAACGCTAAAGCATCCTACTGCTCTTACTGAGTAACGTAATTTATTTTCATATTCCATCGATAATTATCTTTTGTAAAGCATTTTATTGGTGATGTCTTGAAATATAAAATCAGCAATCTTACTTCACCAAATTAACATGGAATTCTTTTGGTAATTCTCGATTTTTGAATAATTTACTTATGTTTTCTAGAAAATATAAATAAAATTATTTTGTTTCCTTCAAAGCCCTGATTGCGTGTTTTATTAAACTGCAACCGATTGTTATAAATATCCCTCGAAGCGAAATATATTGGATTCCAATACTTTTTGAACAAATGGAATTTAAAAACTATTCCTCGTTTCTTAAGTTTTAATATCTAAAACATCCCAAATTCATGTTCGAAATAGATGAGCATGGGAACGTTGTTTTATAGTATAGAATGCTTTCTGAAAAACATCATTTCCAAATCAATAACATTTTAATACGTATATCATGACTATTGCAATTAAATACAAAACAAAATCATTTTATTCTTAAAAATATTATAATGATTAATTTTTGGAGAAGCTTTAAATATTTTATGCAGAGTTTTTGAGCATGAGGAGTAAAAAAAAAATCTCATAACACTGAAGAGACTTTTACCGTTTCCAAAGATTAGAAACCATATTCTTCTATTTACAAGAAAAATTCACAATGATTAATATTTATGTCTGATAACTTTCTTTTCATATTTTTTTAAAAACAAATCCTCAGAATGTCCATTAGTTTTGTTATTCAAATCCTTTCAAAATTTCCAAAAATTTATTTTTATGTCTGTTATATCTTTTTTTATAATTTAATAATATTTTGTAAAAACTTAAGCAGATACTTGAGGAAACAAATTTAAAAAATGATAATATGAAAGGAAAACGCAGAACTTGTTGTATGCATTTTGAATTGTATTTTAAAGAGCAATACATCTGTCAGATGTATCATCAAAAACGCATTAAAACATAAAAAGTCTGAGAATGTAACATAAAAGATGAATTATTCCCAGAAGTCTTCGTTTTTGATGATAACGCTTAGCATATGTTAAGCTTAAAAGATATACAAAATGTTAGTAATGCTTGCAAAATAATCGTTGTAGTTCTGCATAATTTTCCAACAAATTTGAATTGGTAAGGAAATTTATCTCTTTTTTCAAATATAGAAACATATTTTATTTTTTAATGGTGGGGAAAACTTCAAAAGCAAATTTATTACTATTTAAAAAAATAAATTTTGTTATCTTTCAATTTTAATATCTTTCCCATAAAGAATAATAAATGTGTGTGTATGTATGTGTGTGTGTGTGTGTGTGTGTATGTATGTGTGCATGTGAGTGTCTGTATGTGTGTGTGTATGTGTGTGTGTATGTATGTGTGCATGTGAGTGTCTATATGTGTGTGTGTGTGTGTGTGTGTATGTATGTGTGCATGTGAGTGTCTGTATGTGTGTGTGTGTGTGTGTATGTATGTGTGTGTATGTATGTGAGTGTGTGTATGTGAGTTTGTGCATGTGAGTGTGTGTGTGTGTGTGTGTGCGCGCGCGTGCGTGCGTGCGTGCGTGTGTGCGTGTGTGTGTGTGTGTATAACATTATTTTGGTTGAAGCAGAGTGCAGGTTTGAAGACATAGACGAGACGTATTTTTAACTTCGTTTTATTCCCTTATGTCATACATGTGTGTGTGCATGTATTTGTGTGAACATAATTTAGCAGTTGTGTCGTCAAGAGGAAGAAATTATTGAAATTTTTAACTTTGATTTATTTTATCCCTGAGACATAATTTATAATACCCTACCATACCATTATTTATAATACCATGCTATACCATAATTTATAATACCATATTACAATACTGGATGCAAAATTATAAAAAGTGGTAAGAGATACGTCAGTTTACACAGCGACACAAGAGCAGAAGAGCAAAAGAGACAAGAAAATTTCCCTCCACTGGTTTTACAATAAGATTTTAATAGAGATTTCTTTGACACGTGTAAACTAAGGAAAGGGGGATTATGTATTTTTAAAAGAATATTGTAAATATTAAGGATTTTAATCCCTACACACGGAACATGGCGACTGATGAATTCAGCGTTTTTAAAGAGTGCGTTTTGAAATAATTAAATAAAAAAGTAGGGTTGGACCGGAAATAAGATAACATTTTAAATTAAAGCTATATGAGTTAAATTAAGATAAAAACTAAGAAATTAATTAAGATTTAAATGAGATTAAGAGATATCATTATACACACAAACATTATATATATATATATATATATACCTGATAATATTTTAAACTCTTAATTTAATCCCAATTAATTTCCAAAACTTTATCTTAGTTTAGTCCATCGTAACTTCATTCTAAAATATTATCTTATTTTGTGATCCAATTCCACTTTCGGTTAATTAATTCCTCTATAAAACTAATGCGCCATCAGTACTACGACTCAAATGAAAGTGATACTTTTGTCCTTATCAGAGGTCAAAATATGGCGCGCGGCCAGAAATTCTATGTTATATAAGGCTAGTGATAATTTGTTTCGACCCTTTTTGCCTTCTGCTTTTGTGATGCACTGCGCCTTCTTGTAAATAATCATGCTTGCCTCTCGAGAGAGAGAATAAAACGAAATTAAAACTACAAAGTCTCTTCACTGCTCCGATCTTGCATTCTGCTTCACCCAAAAATATATTACATATATTTATATATAATGTTTTAATGTTTGTGCGTTGAATGATATGTCTTAATCTCATCATCACCAATATACACTGGTGTGCAAAACTTAAGCAACAGGTATGTTTTTTGCCATAACTTCACGAGAAATCATCTGAGAGACATGAAATTCAGAAATGAGATACAACATTTTGTTCTGAAAGAATG
Source organism: Argiope aurantia (assembly GCA_026543865.1). NCBI lineage: Eukaryota > Metazoa > Arthropoda > Arachnida > Araneae > Araneidae > Argiope > Argiope aurantia. The sequence goes on along the minus strand of JAPMOR010118956.1, from coordinate 9,341 downwards.
ACGAAAGCATAGTTGCGCAGAAATGAATACAATGCATACAGTATGGAATCAAACAAAAAAAAGGCTTTATTGAACTCATAGTATCGTTACACATGATTGTCTGTCCAAGAGGAAGAACAGCAAGCAGATGTTCCTTAGTATGGGATATGCCCTCCCGTTACTGCAATGGTTGCTTCGCACCGTCTCAACATACTCAGCACCAGATTGTCCAACAGTTCTTGAGGTAAGAGTGCGCATTCCTCAATCAGCATCTGTTTAAGTTGTCGGGTGTTCCCAGGAGGATGGAATCGTGCCGCAAGGCGTCTCCCCAAAGCATCCCACACATGTTCTATCGGATTTACATCAGGGGAGCACGCCGGCCAATCCATTCGAGTGATATCTTCACTTTCCAGGAGCCCCTCAACAGCATGAGTCCTGTGTGGCCGTGCATTGTCATCGATAAAAAGGAAGTCTGATCCAATAGCATCTCGGAACAGACGCACATGGGAAAGGATCACCTCCTGACAATAGCGATCTCCAGTTACAGAACCTCTGTCGAAAACGTGGATCTCAGTCCGCCCGTTCATCATAATGCCTCCCCAGACGACAACTCCAGGACCACCGAAACGATCTCTTTCCGTGATGTTACTGGGATGAAACCGTGTCCCGACCTCTCTCCAAATCAACTGGCGTAGGGAATCGCTTGTAACATCGCGGAAAGAGACCGTTTCGGTGGTCCTGGAGTTGTCGTCTGGGGAGGCATTATGATGAACGGGCGGACTGAGCTCCACGTTTTCGACAGAGGTTCTGTAACTGGAGATCGCTATTGTCAGGAGGTGATCCTTTCCCATGTGCGTCTGTTCCGAGGTGCCATTGGATCAGACTTCGTTTTTATGGATGATAATGCACGGCCACACAGGACTCATGCTGTTGAGGAGCTCCTGGAAAGTGAAGATATCACTCGAATGGATTGGCCGGCGTACTCCCCTGATTTAAATCCGATAGAACATGTGTGGGATGCTTTGGGGAGACGCCTTGCGGCACGCTTACATCCTCCTGGGAACACCCGACAACTTAAACAGATGCTGATTGAGGAATGCGCACTCTTGCCTCAGGAGTTGTTGGACAATCTGGTGCTGAGTATGGGGAGACGGTGCGAAGCAACCATTGCAGTAAGGGGAGGGCATATCCCATACTAAGGAACATCCGCTTGCTGTTCTTCCTCTTGGACAGACAATCATGTGTAACGATACTATGAGTTCAATAAAGCCTTTTTTTTGTTTGATTCCATACTGTATGCATTGTATTCATTTCTGCGCAACTATGCTTTCGTCATTCTTTCAGAACAAAATGCTGTATCTCATTTCTGAATTTCATGTCTCTCAGATGATTTCTCGCGAAGTTATGGCAAAAAACATACCTGTTGCTTAAGTTTTGCACACCAGTGTGTATATATATATATATATATATGTGTGTGTGTGTGTGTGTGTGTGTGTGTGTGTGTGTGTGTGTGTGTAATGATATTATGTTCACACATACAAATAAAATTGACAGTTAACAATGTGCTTCGTAAGCGTTAAAATGAAATCTTAGCTACTTATTTCTTTAAACATATAAAGTACATATCATGGTAGCATGCATTAAAATATAATTCTAGCTATCAATTTTTTTAGATAAAAAGTATATATCATGGCAACATGAAGTCGCTTTAGTCAAGTTGCATACATCTGGGATTTTTGTCGACAGCTTAAACATCATACATTTTCAAACGGGCCGAATGCTTGGTGCCTGATTAGTTGCAGCAAATCTGACCGAAACATCCCAGCTTTTAGGCATTTACAGAGATTCAGTGCCTAAAGACATGCTAGTGTATATGCAACGTGGCAAGATAAGCTTGGAAAAGCAAAATAGTGCAAGAAGGAGCAATTGATTGAAATAGACAGACGCATACTAAAGTGGATTGTAATGAGTTAAAAAAATATATCTAAATTAACGACGGGAACTAAAATGACCACGGTTTTAATGACAAATATCGTCTTCAGGGAGGGCATAATCACAAAACCTGGTCGATTGATATGTGAAAGGTAGTTATATGGTCAGATTAAGATTTTTCACGCTTTTTCCCACAACAGGATAGATATACGTTTGGAGGAAATCTGCAAAAACGTGAAACTGCCTCCTTTCAACTGTTAGACAATGAGATGATCTGCCATGGTTTGACCAGCCTTATTGTTATTTTCAGCTGGCCCAATCATAACCCTTTAAAAATGATCTCTGAGGAGAGTATAGAGAAATTTTATCTCACCGAGTCCATTTATGATGCAAACATTATTTCCTGCAGAATATGAAATTTTACAGAATGATAATTTATGTAGCGGGACTGGTTTAATCGTGGTTTGATGAACACGAGGTTAAAGAGAAACATTTGCCTTGGTAACGTAACCTAAACTCCTCTGACCTGAATCAATTTGAAGTCTATTTTAGAACCAATCCGGAAACGATATCCTTCACCTGAATTTCTCTTGGAGCCTCCACAATAACTCCATGAAAAATGTAATCCCTACAAATATTACTTGTATTATTTTATTCCCAGGTGCATTCAAGCAGTTGGTCCTCTAACTTATTAATAAAGATTCTTGTATTCGAATGTAGTGTTTCCATTATTTTGTTAATCACTTTATATATATTCAATTATATTTGTGAACGGAACTTGAAATCATAATTAACTCATTAACTTCTGTTTAGCAATTTAAATTTGCTAATTATTTAAAGATTATTGCAGCATTCATTCGGAAATGCTCATTACTTCGGACATTAATTTAACTGAAGTGGACTTCATGATTATTTTAATTACATTTATAATGAAACCAGTGATGAGAGTAAAGTAATAAGATATATAAATATCCTAAAACTAATCTGAATGATTAGTTTTATAATTATATTTTCATTACATATGATTTTTTTTAGTTTAAAAAAACACTTTTTAGAAATTGCTATAAACGAATGTAAGGAATGATTAAACAATTTTTAAAAATACATATAATTTTTTTTTAAAATTTTTTTACTTAATTAAAAGTTTTAGTTGTATTTTATGAATTAAAATTAAAATTTTGCAGTTTAATGTCTGAGCATGAAAGATAAGTCACTAAAGCTCATGCGATACTTCTCCAGTTCGATGTAGATATAGATGGCTTTTACTTGAAAAATACATGTGTATTATTTTTGAATAATACATATTTTCAAATTCTAGTGTTTTTCTTAGGTTTCCAATAAAAGTGTACATATTTATAGCATGACATCATCAAATGAGTTTGCACAATATAGATAGAAAACTGCTATCTGAAAAGAATCAATTTACTATCACAGATTATTCTTCAAATTGTGCAATTAATTGTAAGTTAGAAACGGTTTTGAAGAGTCTATATTTAAATTAATTAATTCCTATTCTTGTTTTGACACAACAGTATACGTATGATTTATTGCGTTTAGGAAATGCGAAAATCATGGATGAGCACTTAGAGTTATGAAGCTGCGTATTAAATGCCTCCAAGATGGAATTCCATACACATCTCTGTGATTTGCGGGAGGCTCAATTCAAGATTTAATGCATTCTAAACGCGATGCGAGGAACTGCATTTGAATGTCACAAGAAGCTTCTGATTATGCATCTTATTCCAGGTAGGTGAATGGTTTATAAATAGATTAATTAAAAATGAAATATAATATCGTTAAATATAATAGCGAAAGTGAAATTTAACTACATAAATTGATATAATAAATGCGTACTTATAATTTATGGCTAAAAATTCATCATAAAATCGTTTAAGCGATCAGAAAATATATTAGTAATGAAACAACGCTAATAAAATAACAACTTTAGAAAGGTTGTTTTCAGTTTTATGCATTGGTAACCAAGCAAAATTTATTTAGAATTATCAATATTATTCAGGTATCAATCATGTCTAATATTTTATTTACAAACTAGCCGCTTTTGGTGACCAGCCGGTTCGCCGATCTTAATGATCGTTAAAATTTTAATAATTAAATTTTTTATGTAATTCCTACTTTAATAGATTCTTCATCAAAATATTTTAAAACTTCAAATTTTGATAATCATATAATTCACTAATAATATTATAAAGGTCTTCATTCGTAACGTAATATGTAACTCTCTAATTTTTTTGCTACCTCCCATAGAATTTATGCTTTAAATTAAAGTGGAAATGATTAATCTGCAATTAATATAATACAAAGCATATAACTAACCTAAAATAATTTAAATCAAGTCCACATCCGTTTAAAATAGTTGTCAACAATCAGAACACAATGCGCATGCCTGAATTTTCAACGCCAGTTGGTAACGTAAATGTGTGAATTTTTCTAAGCCAATTGGGGTAACGCTATGCAGATTAGAAATTTTTAATTTCCTTTATTTTGTTTTATTTTAATTCAAAAGTTCTTCAGAATGAATCTGAAAGATCTACTAATTAACAATTTTTAATTTTAAATGCTTCAAACACTAAGAAAATAAACAGAATCGTTTGAAATAATAGGTCGAAAAATATTAAGCCTAACGGTATTAGCTTGGGAAAAAAACGGAAGCCTTACTCATTTGGCGGTGGAGAAATGAAGATTTTTCTGGCGGGAAAGTTAGTTTTTAATTAATAATTAAAATTCTAATTAAAAATTCAAGAAAAGAGGCCCCAGATGCACATTCCCGACTTCCAAGGTATGCATGTACCAAATTTGGAAGTTATAGGTCAAACGGTCTAGCCTGTAGAGCGCCAACACACACACACACATTGAGCTTTATATAAGTATAGATAGATGAAGGCATCATTATGATTTCACAGAAACCACGGAGGAACAGAAAATTAGATTTAAAAAATACATCAACTTATTTTGCTTATAAGAGTGATATTAAGTAAAAATCCAATATAACTTTTTTCGAGATTATTAAGGACAGTAAAATCTTTTCTAATCTGTCTGCCCACTTAAAATTTGAAACTGTTTTATTCTAGTGATCTTTAAAACGTGTAAACTCATTAAACGGTTGTTCTCTGCTCTTTTGCATGCAAAGAATACAAGTTTATGCATCGACTATTGTAAAAAAAAATGTTTTCCAATCAGAATTAGAGAATTGCATATAAGGGTCAAGAATATTTGGTTTCATATATAAATTTGATATATATGACGCATGGAAACTGGCTTCTAAATAGATGACATAGATAATCATTTAGGGATATAAACAGGAAAGAGAACAACAGTTTTAAACCAGATATAAAAAAAAAATTGCTGTAAAGAAAGATGAAAGAAGCAAATACGCTAGTAACTCAACACGGGCTTTTCAGCATTCGACGATTGAAAAGTGCAGACGAATCACAATAAACCAGAATTAATATACCCAGAAAATATATAAAAATATTTTTATTAAAGGACTCAGTTCACAAATATTCAGAGCTGTCTGGTTTTTTTATTTACTTTATATCAATGCAAATTAATATCAGTGTTTCAGAAATAATTGGCACTAATCCCAAGAAATTTGGTATCATCAATTTTCTGTTATTCAATACATATTAATATATATGTGTAATGATACTTTAAAATCTAATCTAAAACTTAATTATTTTCTTAATTTTTATCTTAATTTAGCCCATATTAACTTCATTCTAAAATGAAATTTCTCTTATCTCCTGATGCAATTTCCACTTTTCATTTAATTATTTTTAAACTAGCCTCTAAAAAAACTGATGGCTTGTGCATTCTCTCGCCCTCTGAGCGAAGGGATAAAAATACCTATCATTTGCTCTTACCTTTCAAATATATCTAAGATACCCTTCCCTAAATAGACATGTGTAAAAGAAATCTCCATCAAAATGTCATAGTAAAATCACTGAAGGGAAAATTTTTGTCATTTTTGTTATTTTGTCACAAAGTGAACCGACGTATGTTTATCATCGCATGTGATATGTACAAATTATGACTCCCGTGGTAAAACAAATCTGAGTTAAAATTTCAGAAGTTCGTTCTTTTCGGCCACTGACACACACACAGAGAGAGGAAAACATTTCATTTAACTGTTGTTCTTTATTGCCTTTGAAAGACATGCTCTCCACCAAGGCATTTCCTTTTTCATTGCCTGCCATTTAAAAACCATCCCAAAAGGACACTGAAATTAATTGCTTTGAATAAAGCATTCAATGTGTTAGGTGGAGATTGGAAAAAATTGTTAAGTGCCTCGATAAGGTTTTTAAAGATTACGATACTTTCTCTTTGTATACGAGTAAAAAAGAGGAAAAAAAAACTACGAAAAAACATTTAGGTAAGTAATTTCAAATTAATTAATGGATATAAAGTTTCAAAATAATCTCAAAATTCGATTTTTCAATCATTATTTTTACTATCGAAGCTTACTTTATTTTTATAGTATACAAAATATGAGTCACCTTTTCATATTTAAACCTTTTTTATGGATATTAACTATTATTTTAAAAGGTAAGCCACATGTTCAACACAATTTGTGTCTTAGTAAGATTGCCAACAATATACTTCTAAAACTATTAAGAGTTAACTCAGAATATTCGGCGTTTCCATCGTTATGTGTTATCACCGTAACAATAATAATAAATTGGAAGTCAGGCTGAATAATGTATGTAACAATTTCAAGAGTTTTTCATTACAGTAGCGTCATAACAATTTTGAATGATCTGAAGGAATAGAAACCGCCACCGATAGTATTTGCAGAATTACATAACTATGACAATCAATTTAAATATTGATTCTGGATAAGCATATGCTACCTTTATTTTTGTAAAAGAGAACTTATTTGCTATCATATATCTCCTTCAGCTACAAAATTTCTATTTTAAATAATAAAAATGAGAGAAACATTCCAGTATCTGTCGATCAAAGAAATATTTCGTATTTATTTCCACTCCTCGGATGTCTATATAAATATTATAGAAAGTGAATTGCTTCTTATCTGCTGTCATACGAAATGGGTTTGATTATTTTGAATCATAATTATTACATATAGATCATTTAAAAAACAGAAAAATTACTTTAAGCACAACTTTCGTGCAATTTCTTTTAGATAATTACTTTTTAACAATAAAAGTATAAAGTTCTATAGTTAATATTTTTAAAGAATAATTCTTAATGATACATTAAAGCTTATACTCTTTTATAGTTATTATTTTTGATAATTTTTGATATATTAAGTGAGATTTATATAAATAGAAATATAAGTTACTTGAAAATGTTACTTATAATATGTTACAAAACTGTTACTTGAAATATTACCAAGTTATGAAGCTGACAGACAACCTTATAGATACACAGACCTTATAGAATAGATAAATCATATTTCCTAATGCCACATAGATATTAAAATTTAAATAAATACTCCAGTTCTAATATTGCGGAGTACTCTATTGTTTAATAAAAGACTTTGAAGAATATTCATGTTTCAAACCTTCCCCAATTTCGAAAAACGCATTTTTTGAAATTATGTCTGTGTCTGTGAACAACAGAACTATAACTCGCTTTCAGAAAGACATATAAAAACATTTATGTAATCTTTATACCAAATTTGTATATTTTTATTATATTTTGAATGGAATCATTTTAGAAAAATTTCGTCTTCTTGGCTGTCAGAAATTAAATTAACACCCTAAATAAAAGAGAGCTGGAAGTTAAAAAGTAGTAAATAGATTTAGCATCGAAACCATAAATCTGCATCAAATTTGAAACTAAATCTGTAAAGTAGTTGACTGACTGTCGGTCTGTTTTGTTTTACATGTATGTAAAACGTGATAATCAAAAACATAATTGTTAAAATATACCAAATATAAATTTTATGTAATTTTTTGACAACATTTTTAGCTTTGCGAGAAATTTTTAATTTTAATAGGTTGGAAAGAATGCGTTCAAAATACACATTTATTTTTCTGATACTTTTTTATCTTCTACATCCCAGATATTAATAGCAAAAAGAAAAGAAAAAAAAAGAAACGCCGAATATCGTACTCTAATAAGCTATAACGTATTAATTGTTCGTCATCAGCATATGGTTAATAGTATGCATTTATTAGTGTGAAGAAAGTTTTAAGGAAATCACTTCCGGTTAGTGGTTTAAATCCAAAAGCGTTTTTATCAGAAAGCAAAATTACTTTGAAGTTTATGTATTGGTAAACTATCATACTTCATATTAATGACTGAATGCTTCATAGTTATTTACATGAAAATGATTATCATAATACTAATAAGTAAATAAAATAAAGTACATTTTAAATTAACTCATGAATGTTGAATCCACAATATTTTATAACTTCGTGAAATAACAGAACATTTCGCTCATATGACAAATTATAAAATAAAATTAAGTCACATTTTGAATTAAGAACTAATTGCCTATGGAATATCTTGAAACTATACGAATTTTAAAATGACATGCATCATTATACAGATTATAGAATAATCTATAAGAATTCGGTGAAAGTAATTACAAATGGAATGAAGCTCGATGCTTCAAACTAAAATGCATTAATGTAAAATAATTAGTTTTAATAAATATAGAAATTCTTTAAAGAGAAAATATAGAAATATACTGCATATATTTTCATATTCTCGCAACATACATTTACTACTAAAAATTTTGAACTTGATTGACACTTTCTAAAACCGATTACTGCTATGTTTGTTCATAATTCTGTTTTGTCACATTCGAATAAACAATTAAACAAATGCAACAAAAAATTTCTTCGAATTACAGGAATTTCTAATTACATTTAATGGAAAGTGAAAACGAAAAGCACTTATAGTAAGTTAATAGATAATTTTAAATAATATTTTTGGTATATATCTTTTATCAGAACACTTAAAAATTATTACAGTTACAATATTTATAAACGATGTTTATATTGAAATAAAATATTTATTCTAATTAAATAGTAATAATTTAGAAATTGAAGTATGCTTGCAATTAGAATAATACTTAATACTAATTTGAAAAGTTATAATTTAAATATAGTTGTAATTTGAATACTTATAAATTGATACAATATGAATATTAATGCATATTCCCTAAATGTATTTTGTAATTGGAAGTTCGTACTATAAATGTTAAATCTAATATATGAAAATAAAAACTGAAGAATGATATATTTACATAATAAGTGAGTAATTATATATTTATTTACACATTATTAAAATAATTTTATTCTAATTAATATAATTATAGATTTTAATATAAATTTATGCTAATAAAGATTGTTGAAAATTTCGTAATCCTTATTGTACTTGGAAATGTAAACCTGTTATTTTTCTCTAAACAGTGGTTCAAATTCAATTTTGCAAATAAG
>JAPMOR010118952.1:0-41152 GCA_026543865.1 Argiope aurantia | reverse complement strand
TTCCTCATAATTTTAGACATCAATATTTTTATTTAATTTTACAACTACAATTAATTTATTCGTCAAAATTTTTCTACTTAGTAACTCATGAATGCTACTTTTCTTTACTGTGCCTTTCAATGAAAGGGAATTACTTCAATTCGGATTTAAGAGTTGCTACTTCCCACTAATTTTTTTTCTCCAATTATTTTAGTTTAGAAAGAAAAGTGTCCTAAGTCAGCGTAATCTGCTGAAAATCTTTCGCTTGCTTTACATTATAAATTACTTTAGAGAATTGAAATACTGAAAACAGAGTATGGTGCAGACATGTGGAATTTAACTGTCTACAAAACACCATTTCTCCATTAAAACTTTAAAAAAAAATCCTTACAAATCTACAGAATGAAGATGCGTTTTCTTATCGCGTCTTCAAATATTTTAGCAGCCTCGTTTCCACAAATGAAATAGGATTAAACTTTATTATTTTTCTAAAGCAGGATTTCTTACCACATAACACAATATAAATAAGTGAAAGATATGTGTTTCACAAATATATATATTTTTTAAAATTAGAATAGTGAAAGTTTTATTTTGATGTTTTCTGCTTCTATTAAGTGATTGCATGTATTTTAATCAGCGACATCTATTGGTAAACTTGCGAAGTATCTATATAAATAACAATGGTTTTGGGTTTTACCAATTTACTATTACTTTATTGTCTTCATTTCGTAAAATTTTCCATTTAATATTATTGAGTTATTCAGTGTATAAAGACCCCAATCATGGAACACTCCAAATTGCATTTTCGACATGCATTGCTTTTATTTTGTTCAATTTGTAGAAATCTGCCACCTAAATCCATCAGACTCTTTCAGAAACTAATGGTGGTGTTTCTCCGTCTTATCCCAATTGATGGTTTTGGTTTCAACAATTTCAAAGTGGTAATTTCGATGTCAATGACAAAGAATGGCCTGGAGGACCAAAAAGATTCGAAGACAATCAATTGCAAGAATTATTGGAAGAACATGAGAAAAATTGTGATTGATATTAATTGTACCAATATTTTCTCAATAAATGCTTATATAAAGTGAAAAAAATAATCAAAATACATGCAAGCACCTAATAAAATAGTAAACATGTAACCTGGTTCAGTGCAAATTTGAAATGATAATTTTATTTGTGCCTAGTTTTTTTATAATACGCAATTTATCTGAATGGCCAACATTTTTTTTAAAAATTTATTTTCAGAGCATGTGACATGTTAATATTGGTAAGCAAATGCAGCTATGCAATATTCTAACATGAAATTGATTTTTTATTTATATGCATAAATTATCATTACCAGATAATTAAACATCTCAAAACTATTGTTATAAAATATGGCACCACGTGTTCTTATTACTTTTGTTTCATATTTCTCAGCATCAATTGAAATTTGAAATCGAATTATAATATAAAAGTGCCTTCTAACCTTTACACTGTTTTAATATTTCAGAATCAAAATTCATCAAAAGAATTGTAAATCTGAAAGTATTGTAGATCTGTTTACTTAAAAATTCTTTCAATATTTTCGGTAAGGAAATATCTCATTTAAAATACTCTTCAATTGCTTTTTATTACACAGCAAATGATATAATAGTCTTCTTAACAATGTTCTTGCTTATGTATTTTTTTAAATGATATTATTCATCACAGTATCATGTATCCTTTTGTATCGGATGTATCGGAACTCTCACAAGATTTTATTTGTCAATGTGAAAAATAAATTTAGTATTAAAGACAGATGAAATAATTTATGAAATTATAAATATCAAAAAAAAAATCGAAAATATTTCTATTTTGAAGAAAGTAATTTTACAAGACATGCAAATATTTGAAACCGTTTAGTGGTATTTATTTCTAATTCTTTTTTCTTTCTAATTCAAATTTTATTATTCATGCCTTATGGATTTTTGCTCTCAACTCTTGAAAATTTTTATGAAAATACTTAGTAAGTTTTATTTTTATTACATAAATTTTTCTGGCAGTATATTCATACTTAATTTAAAAATAGGCAGTAATTTCCGAATGAATAAATGAATGTCAAAATTGCTGTGAATCATTATTTATATCTTGAAAAAAGCATTTTACTCCAAGATTGCAGAATAATGATAAATTTCAATATTGTCATATAAATGGGGAGGTGAAAATTCAGGACATAATTGGGAAGGTGGGTCTATGAGACCGCATTTTTTTTTTTACATTCAAATTAATTTTTCTAATGAAAGTATTAATATGAAAATCAGTCCATATTCTGCAGATATTTTTCTTGATATAAAAATATGTGTTAGAAATATTTCAAAATATATTATCATTGAAAAAAGTAATTGCGTTTGAATGTACATTTCCTTCTAATACTATATATATATATATATATATATATATATATATATATATATATATATACAAAGGTAAATAGAAAACAAGATGGCAAGGGATAAAATTTGTCCTTCTTTTTTATTTGCATCATTTCTACGCAGAGATTTGTGAAAACTCATAGTTTGGCTTCCGAGGGCATTATAAACATACAGGCTAAGAACTAGTATAAAGATCAGCCTGTAAATTCTGCAGATATTTATTTCTCTTGGCATATTAATATATTTTAGAAATTTTTCAAAATACATTATAACTAGAAAAATTAATTATATTTGGACATATATACCAGAATCACTCAAATGCGAACTCTCGTTGAAAAAAGATCCTGTACAATTGTCCTAATTATTAAAATGACTTTCAGCTTCATTTAAAAGTCTTTATAGCTCGGCTTCATAACGAGGATCAGTAAGATGGCCGATATTTCGAGGACCAAGTTTTGGAGTCATCGTCTAAGCCTTGTATGATACGGAATACTAAAAGGGAGGTGCGGTCTCACAGACATTGTGCAAAGAAATAGCTGAAATATTTAAAAAAAAACATCCACTGAAACCGACTAAATAAACGCACTTGTAGTGAAAGTCACAAAACAGGTATCTACAAAGTCAATCTATTCGTATGATCTAAAAATAGAATAGGGGTGACCGAAAGTCCATCCTAAGCGGTCTGAGAAAACACACCAACCCAGTTAAGGGTTAATTTTATCTTTCAGCCAGATATCAATTTACAATTACTGCAAATCACTTATGACGACTAGTCATCGTAATGAAAAGTAATCCTGCAGGAAATATTTGTAACAGCGTTCTATTATTTAAATTAAACTTTCTTCACAGTAAAGGTAGTTGGAAATTTAAAATTACGAGATTTATTATGATGTCTATTTACGCTCAATTACTTGAAAAACCAACTGTATAAATATTTTTGAAATATAAGGGATTTTCTATTTTAAAAAATGAGATTAAAAAGAGAGAGGTCTTAAGTTAAAAAAGCAAAATAATTCTTTGAAGATGAGAGATTGAAACTTTTTGTAGTCACGAAATAAGCATAATATTCAAATAAATTACATTCAGAATTACAATAAAACGAATTTCTAATCAAGACAGCGCATTTAAGAGTTTTCTTTCTTTTTTAGTTGTTTTTATGAATTTTATGAAATGTGAATTTTGATTATAAAAGCAAGTACAGTATTTTAATTATGCTCTATTATCATACGATATGTTGAAGTTTCAAATTTGTCATTTTAAAAATATTTATCGTACTTTTGTTTCTTTTTTTCAAAATTATTTTAGCTTTTAATCTATGACAGACTAATTAAAATGTAATATATCAAATTTTGATAAACATTTTGGTGGCAAAACTATAAATACCAATAAAAAGACTTAAAATTATAATAACTCTGAAAATAAGTTTTTCTTTCCTCTAGGTAAACAGAATTTGATTTTATATCCATAAATTCAACCTTGAAGTGTTAATGAATTGATGATGAGATGTTGAGCTCCGGATTACATACTATCTTTAATATGTCTCAGTTTTCTTTTGTTATTATTCCTGTAAGTATGGAATATTTTATTTTGCTTATTTTTATTTTCTAGTTTGATTACATAGTAGATAAATTGCTTTAAATATTAATATATTCTTATTGATGTTCTGTTAATGAATTATTAAATAGTAATTTTATGTTGACTTTCTTTCTTACGATGCTCAAATAGCTGCCTTAAAAACACGTAATTATATTTTTAATAAAATGTCTTGTATTACATTATTTTTTATTAGATATGTAGGATAAAACATTAAATTTATTTATCCATAAACTAAAAGTTAGATAATGATGTTAAGTTATATTAGATTTCACTGATTTAAATGAAGTAATCCAGTGAAATACTTTACTTTCAACAGAAACTGAATATATATGAAAATTCATTCAATATAATTGCAAATTTCATTATGTTAAAGCAAAAACTTAAAAATTTTATTTGAAATTTTATAAAGTTATTTTCTTTTATAACTTCTATGTGTAATTCAAGAGGCATATCATTAGATATATTTAAATAAAATGCTCCTTTTTAAATTAGAATTCTGCATTTATCAAAAATTCTTCTTTCTGTATAAAGTTCAGTTCAATTGCATTAATGTCCATTTTTAAAGCAACACTATGGCTGTTTTTGAACGGTTCTCAAAATTCTTAACCGCGGTCAGATTACCAGGCCAACACTTGAGCTGACACCCCCTAACCTCCCCAAGCTTGCACAGGACGCCACGTTTGGCTCGACGGATTTAACGTACGCCAGGCCCGCTTACTCGATAATTATTCAGAGGAATCGGCTGTAAATCCTGAAACCCCTCAGGTTCCGTAATTGACATCTTACCATTAGGTCATTCTGTCTGAAGAACAATTTGATGTAATTGAGTAAATTTGCAAATATAATGTACAAAAGAATGAAGATAAATTACATTCAAAGATCCTTTTTCATGAATATAAACAAAATTAGACTCTGAGTTTCAATTCGGAATTAATAAAAATTAATTTAGGATAACTTGAGAAGTACCTGTCGATAAAGAAATCTGTTAATAAAGTAGATTTAAAAATACACACTTCCATGCTCATGAAAATGTCTTCTACATATTTCAGCATGCACAGAAATCTTAAGCTTACATATAAATTCTGTTGATGATTCACAAAAGAAAAACAATTTACAGTTTCATTTATAAGAAAATCAAAATTTAAAATGTATTGCATACAAAATACTTTTAATAAATAGATATAAACATATTTTAGCGAAAACCAAAAATATTTTAATAGAGTAGATTTAAAAATACACACTTCCATGCTCATAAGAAAATCAAAATTTGAAATGTATTGCATACAAAATACTTTTAATATATAGATATAAGCATATTTGAGCGAAAATAAAAAATATTTTATTGCACTCCTTTTTACAATGCGATCATGAAATGCGTCTATAAGGAGGATTATCAAACAGAAAGTTATTTGATCATTTACTTTACGGTTCTATGACTAAATGCAAAATGAGAAATATGTTGTAATTGTAATATTTTCTAACTATTAGAGCTACAAAATAATTTTAATATTTACTTCAATAATCTCAAACATAGTAGATATCTCTAGTTCGAAATTTAAATAGAAAGAATAAAAAATTGAAATCAAAAATATGAAGAACAGTTCTAGAGTAATATAAATTTTGAATTTCTTTAAATATATATGAAAGATACAATTTTAAGAATTATTTTATTGCTTCTTAAAAACACGTATGTTTTACTTTAATGGCATACTTTTAGGGCTTTTAAACATGAATGTAAATATATACCAAATATTGAATGCAACAAATAAAAATATTAAAGATAAGGTCAGAAAATATTTATCTATAAAATCCCCTTTGAGCGTATATGGTATAATCTTTCAAGGAAGTTGTTTCGCATATAAAATAGAAAATATATTGGAAATCTTCTGAAAAGAACTTTTGTTTAAAAATATTTGAGAACTCGACTTATTTCTTTAAAATATCTATCAGTTCTTAAATATTCTTAAAGTAATAAAATAAATAATGTGGAAGATTCGTATAAAATGCTGATAAAATTCCTGAATCCGGTCTTGTGCAAATTTAAAAGGAAATAAATATCCGAAACTAAGCAATAATAAGTGCGCAAAAAAGAACTTTAAAATGCATTCGAAGAATTATATTCCTTTATTATTTTCGGATTTAAGAAGCCAAGAGTACGGATATATTGGGTTGTTCAAAAAGTAATTTCGTTTTTTTTAAATGAAAGACAGTTTTCGTATAACAAACAAATACTTTATTAAATTATATATTGGCCGTTCTGGTCCAACACCTTTTGCCATCTTTCTGGTGTAGCCTCATTCCACGCTCATTAAAGTTTTGGTCTTTGCTGCCAAAAAACGGATCGAGGTGGTTTTTGACCTCATTTGAGGTGAAGGTTTTGCTGTCTAAAAAATTGAGCGAACCAGTTCTGGCACTGGCGTACTGTCAACACATCTTCTCCATACACATCGGTCCATTTCCTTTCGGCTTGAACAGCATTTTTACCCTTTCTGTAGTAAAACAGTAAGATATGTCGAAAATGCTGCTTATCGCTCTCCATATTTAAAAGGGCACCAACCAAAAACTACCGCGTAGAATGAATTGGAATTTTTCACACACAAGCCTTGCTATATGAGCTCTCAAAGCATATAAAAATTATACAGCTTAAGTGCGAAGTTGGGTGCAAAAAAATACAATTAAATCCTCTGTCGGGAACAAACGAAATTACTTTCCGAACAACCCAATAGTTTTATCAAAGCGATATATTGGTTTCTTTTGAAACTGTATTATTACAATATTTTCAAAAGATAGTTTTTCTTATTTCATAAAAGTTTGTATATATTAAAGAAACATACTCCATGTTAAAATAGATTAGATTTATTAAATTGCTCGGGTCTGAAACTTTACTTATTACATGCATAAAGCTTTATTTAAATTTCCTTAAATTGTTCAGATCTAAAACTTCGAAGCGACTGATTTTATTTGTACTGTAGGGATATGAATATATACAGGGTGCCCCAGAGATAAACTTTAAGGGGAGGTAGTGGACATCACAGGTATTTAGATTTATACAGTAACTCATGGTCGGAAACGTCTTCGTTTGGCGCTGGTTGGCATTGTTCACAAAAGCACTGGAGGAAACAGACCTGAATTTCCGCATCCATTTGAGCTGACATCGCCCGCGGAGGAATATGGAACGTTGAACGAACACTGAGCTGGCAGATACTCGCCTGATTTACGACTTGGCAGAAGGAAATCCAAGAGAAGCAGAAAAATTTTTATCTAAAAAGGTATCCACAGAGAGGTATATCGGATCGAAGAATGTTTACTATTTGCATTACAATGTGCGTAAATATGGATCATTAGGAGTTAATAGGCATAGACACGAGTAACGCGAACTCCCGGCATGAAAAAAGGTGTGTTGGATAAGAGTACTAGCGTACGAGCCGTCGCTGCTGCCTTTGGAGGATCTCACTGTTCATCGTGTTTTGCAACGTGGAAGTTCAAACCATCTTCAAAAAGTACCGTCACTGCTCCCCACAGATCATCCTGCGTGAGTGCGTTTTACATTGTGGTATATTTATCAATATCGCCAAGACACGCATTTCCAATCCTATGTTTTATTTCCGGATGAGGCGTGCTTCACTTGCGATGGCTGCGCAACCACCACAATGCACATTTATGGACTAGCGAGAATCTCCATGCCACGAGATCATATGCTGCCCAACATCGCTTTTCAGTGTATATTTGGGCTGAAGTGGTTGGCGACTGCTTAGTCTGGTCTTATTTGTTGCCAGCACCTCTAATATCTGCAGATTATTTCATGTTCTACTACAATATGTCAGACACCATGTGTGGTTTCAATATGATAGGGTGCCTCCTCATTATGGTGATCATGAAACATTTGGTGAGGCCGCGGTGGCCTGGTGGTAAGATCTCGGCTCGTGAGCCGGACGGTTTCAGGTTCTAGCCCCGATTGCACCTAAAAACCGTCGTTTAAGGGGGTATGTTGCACGTTAAATCCGTCCTGACCAAACGTCCTCCTGCTGGTGTGGTGTGGAGAGGGGAGTGTCACCTCAGGTGTCGTCCTCGTCATCTGACTGCGGTTCAAAATTACGAGGTCCGTCCCAAAATATCCCAAGCGTTTTGCTTCAAACGGGATGTTAATATAACTAAACCAAACTAAACCATGAAGCATTTGAATCAGGTGTTAAATCACTGATGGATTGACCGTGGTGGATCATTTCCTTGGCCACTACACTCTCCCGATTTAAGTACCATGGATTTCTTTCTTCAATGTGCACTGAAAAATACTGTATACGCAACACCTGTGAATTTCTAAATGGATCTGATTGTAAGATTTGTATGTGCTTTTACAGATATCGAAAAAAATCCCAGGTGTATTTGAACGAATCCACCAATCCATGGTCAGATGGTTTTACGTATACATCGCTAACAATAGCGGAGACTCCTACTTTCCCATGGATTGCTATTCAAAACTGAATCCTTGTGACGTCCACTTCCTCACCTTAAAGTTTGTACCAATTTTCCTGGGACACCCTGTAGATCACTATGCATGTGTACTTATTAATATGAACTATTTATATCACTTACCATTTAGTTCTGAGATAATCAAGGCGAAAAAAATTCATTAGAAATAATATAACCTTTCTATCATTTATATGGGATTGTAGTTGCTTCTTTATTTAACGATACTTCGCAATCATTATATTGGTAATTTTAAAATCATACATTAAATACGGCAAAACGCATACACAATTTGATGGGAAAACTTTCGTTATGGTGGATATATTCTGTAACATTGTGGCGAAAATAAAATAAAAAGACTGGAGTCGATTTCAGGGTTTTCATTTTTCTTTTCTTCAATGTGTCTTTAGGTTTCTTTTTTTGCAAGGTGTATGTCTCTTGTGCTTTCAGTTACCCTTGCATGGTATATTTGAAGCGACCTCTTTACGACCCCACTCTTATAAATTAGATACATAAAAGAAAGTGTCCAGTAAAGTGGTTGTCTAGAAAAGAAAGGCAAGATCAATAAAATGTTCACTTCTTCTTTCTTTCTGATTTTTTTTTGTCTAAGAAGCTGTTAGACTGGGCCATCGTTGATTTTTATGAAGGCCAAAGAAGCTCCAGTACACGAGCACAGCTTTAAGGTTTTAAGACTAAGCTGTGGCAATCACCGCAAAAGTATTCCATTGGGAATTACTTTCAAATATAGTAAGAAAGAGAAAAAAGTTTAGATCTACTGGAATTAAAATACATTTGACCACTTAATCTCCTGATAACTACAAATAAGCTTCCGTTGTCAAAGAGAGAAGTTAATTTTGAAACTTTAAGATACCACAATGAAATAATAAAATATATATTTTTTTAATTTTTGCTAAGGACTTAAATATTTGGATTCAGCCTTTTGCATAATAGATTAATTTTTATTGAATCATTTTTTATATTCACGAAAAGGATTTTTCTCTGTATTTTTACGTTTCTATAATCCTACTTCTCTGAGCAGTTAGTTTATTAGTAAGGAATGTAGCTTTTATATATATTTTAGCGGATGTTGAATGGTTGTCAGGTAAATGATTCCTGATTTTAACAATAAAATTAGCGAACATTTGATATAAAAAATAAAGGTTCTGGAAAATACAAGAATATTGCTGAAACATGCAGAAACAGATAAGATTTGCAGAATTTTCTGGAAATTTCTTTGCATTGTTATGAAAGTTATAAACAGTTGAGATAGCCAACGTCAAACTTTATCTCAATATAACATTTGATCCAAATCGTTAGAGCCGTTATTGAGATTCGCATAATAAATACATGAATTTATATATATGCCAGAACTGCCAAAAAAAAGGATATAAGATATATAATGAAAATATTTTTAAAGTTTTAATTAAAATTTCCTCAAAAATATCAATATATCTGTATCTTAAATGAAAGCAGATACTAAATTTCATTTCCTTTTCTATGGTATGTTTGTAACAATGCTTCAAATTAGGCCGAAGTGTTTTATTTTTTTTTATTATCAAAACATAGTCCTTAAGATTTGGTGTTCGAAATTTAAGGTTTTATTAAGATTATGAATGTATTTGAATTTGATTTAACCCTGATTTTGTGAAGCTTTCACAGCATCCGGTATCTCACAGCTGATATCAATCAATAGAATCAATGCTGATATCAATATCAATCCATTTGGTCCTGTATGCAGCTGATATACAACGAAATTTGAATTTTAAACGTAATATAATTCATATATAACAAATTAAAACTTATCAAGTTTAAAAACATAAAAATGATTTATTCTTCCTTTATAAATATCACCACTTCATAGTGAAGAATAATATGGCTTATCTCTTGAAATAATCGTTGTGTAAAAGGATTTTAAGTTAATTTTAAATGTGTTTATATCAAAAGTACAAATTAGTATTAAATTCTATGAATAAAGAAATAAAGGAAAGGCTCACAACAATTTTAATTCACCTTGTTTCTTATTTTAAAGTATTCCCAACCAGAACCAAGGATTCTAGAATGCACAGTAAAAATCCGATGAAGACGTGATTTAACACGCCTTACCTGTCCTTAGGGCTTTTCTACCGTGACTTCTGTTGATCTCTCTTCGGAAGAAGTAACTTCGTAAATAAGACACAAAAGAAGGAAAAATCTCTTCTCTGGTGTATCAACAGAATTTGACTTTCTTCCGGCAACAGAGGGCACCCTGAAATTATTTTAGGGTAATTTGATGATTCTCTATCGAGAAAGGGAACTGGTAATCGATTTGGTTGTAAACTTCTGTCGAATGTTGCCTTTCTCCAAAAAATAGGATGGCTTCATTTTATTTTAGGGAAAAAGAAGATTTTCAATTGTGACTTTTGAATTATAAACATGTGTTGGGAAAAGGAGAATCTATGCTATATACTGGATTCGTTATAAATTAAAATGGAATCAATATTTTGATCTTTTTGTAATGAAGAAATCTAGTAATTTGATTTGCCAAAGTTTTAGTAAATAATTACAGCATAAATCTACTTAAGGGGACAGTGCAGTTTGAAATAAAGAAAAATGAATGAAAACTTGCAATTATATTTTTATTATTTCATTTTTCAATATATATTTATATTCAAATGAAACAGAATTATATAATGTATTGTTCTATAAAATAAACATGTGAAGTGTTAAGAGGAAAATATATGCATCATAATGAATCTTGTCAAAATAATACTATAATTAGATTTAAATATCTTTAAAATGTTCCAGGTGTCTTAATTTTTGAAGATAGCAAATATATTTGATAATAAAGATTTCTGTTAAACATTAAAATAAAATAGGGTATGCATTTTATATGTCGAGTATTTTTAGATAGTTAAAAGTCAATTTTCATTCAGAAAAACATATATTTCTCTTTGAAATTAAATACGTGTGTATAAAAATATTTTTAAAAAATTAGCATTTAATTAGAATTAAAAATTATATAAAGTTATCATCCAAATAGATTTATATTGGGTAATAAGAAAACAAATATTAAAAAATAAAAATTTAATCTCCTGGAATATTTTAAAATTTTTAAAAATTATATATCTTTTAAATTTTTTAAAAAATGATATAGTTTATTTTAAAACGTTTTTTTAAAGAAATTTGATGTATTTATTTTTTAATATATTAACATTAATAATCCTAAGTGACTAATTCGCAAACGTATCTAATAGAATATATCGTTCCCTTAAGCAAAAGTATGCTTTATTGCAAAAAAAAATAAAAAAATAATTCAAATGTGACTTTTAAATTTTAAACGTTTTAAAAAAGTTGCATTCATGTTACATCCTGAAATCGCAATAAATTAAACTGAAATCTTTTTTTTTTATCGTTTTGCAATGCATCAAATCAATCGTTTAGATTTGATATAATTTTAAAAATAATTATTGCATCTGTCTGTTTAAAAGTAAGTATATTTTGAAATATAAACAGAAGTAAAAATACCGTTTTTGACTTAATATTTAAAAAAATAATTTTTTATATATCATTTTAAGGCTGACAAAAATTTGTGATTTACAGATTTAATGGAACATAATAAGTAGTTTGAATTATTGCAAATCTCAAATAAAATTAACTATACAATATATATTAAAACTGAGAAAAATTTATGTCTAAATGGAATTGGTGTAATAAAAAGACAATGTTTTAAATTTTAAATTATAAAAAATATTTTGTATGAGATATTTTTGGATGCTGTAGTAGAAGAAGTTCAAAACTTTTTTGAATCTTAATGAATTGATATTAGAATTGAATTTAGAGTTTGAAAAATTGACTATTATTATATTGTATAGTCTTGAGAAACAAGTATGTCAATTATCATTAAAATAATAAAAACCATTCATCAGTACAAAATATCTGCAAGCCTTTATTGGTATATAATAATATACTAATGTGGTGGTATGTAGATTATTATGATCTGTGCAGGAAGCAACAGGGCGAATGTTGTAGGAAACATTTCTTTAATAATCACATTCACACACTAAATAATTACAAACACAAAGACAAGACATTCGCGTGCGCGCGCTTCACAGTTCAGCATCCCATCTCATTCTCATTACAATCGCAATGCATTATGGGATTACATATGGGATGGCTTAATCAGGTATCGCCATCTAGTATCCAAAAGAGAAGAAAAGTGTAATGCAACTGCTACACTAACTATTATACATGACGATCTAAACTAATTTATCGGTTCTAAATGTCTGAAAAAATGCATAACTACTCTTATATATTTTAAAATTTTCTATTTTTAATTTAACCTCCTTGAGGAGTTCTAGGAACCTCAATGCTATTGATATTTGATTAATTACTATATTAAAGATTTGGAGAAAAAAAATTTAATCGATTCAACGCTTTTATCTTTTTACACCATATATGTAATGATTATTTAGATTTTCTATTTTAGAATAACCAACATATATTTGTCTAGGGATGAAGAGTCGAGTTTCTAAACCGAAACTGGCAATTCTAAAAGATTATTCTTCAGTTTTATTAATTATTATTATGAATCGAACTGAAAATTAAAGGCATTGAATGTCAATGCCTTCAATTTGCCTTTTACTCAATGTCTTTGAACCTGAGTTCAAAGAAATGCGGAGAAAACCAAAGTTATGTATTTTACAATGTACCTATAAGAATAGTTACATGAATTCTAATCAGCCATAAAGAGCAAAATTCGTTAAAATCCAAATCCATGAGTGGTGTGATGGAAAATCCATTTGCAGTTAACATAACTGATGGCGTTTCAGAAATTCTGCAGGGTACCAAAAATTTGTACGTAACAACAGGTTCATATGTAATCAAAACTTTGGAGGAAACTCTTTAAGGATTATTCATATATTATATTAAATTTCCATCTTTGGAAGATACAATCGCGATTTCTGGGAAAATCAATGATGATCTTTAAATGTTCTAAGAATAGATTACGAGAACATTCTTCAATTAAGGAGCTATTAGAAAAAATCTGAAGAAATGGAAATTAAAACTAATATGAACTTTTTGGGAAAATATTTTTATCACCTTGCTAAGCTATTGTTATGTGAAATTTTCAACATGGATTTTATGCTTGCCTTTAAGATATATGATTACCCTAAAATCTCAAAACTCGGTTTGCTGAAAGTTCTTGGAATTTTTTTTTATTTATTCTTTTTAAAGATCATGCATTTAAGTATCCAAAAATGATTCATTTTTTTTCTGTGTTTAATAGATGTAGATTTATGGCATGAAATATAAATTTGAAATCAGAAGTGGACATTTAAATAAGTTTGATCTGATTTGATGCTCTAAAAATCGATAAAAGTTCCTAATTTTAAAATTATTTCTAGACTTGTGTCTTAATGACCTGAACATTTCTTAAAGAAAGGCCAAATAGTTTGCATGATTGGCGATTTTACCAACACGTCTATTTCAAAGTCATGTCTAATATAAAAAAATATAAAAAGAAGAATAATACCCAAATAAATATACCCAATTTTTAATTTTATTTATAAAATTTCTCTAGATTTGAGTTTTAATAGCCTGGAAATTTCAAAAATGGATAAATACTTTGAAAGACCGCCAATTTTACAAACATGTCTAACGCACACTCAAAAACATTAAAATACCCAATAATAATACCCCAAATAAACATACCCAAATTTTGCATGATTGCTCAGACGGCACCAACCTTTTAATTTTTCGGTATTATACAAGGCTTAGCAGATGGTTCTAAAACTTGGTACTCGAAATATCATTTAATCTACCGACTCCATTATCAAGGAGAGCTCCAGAGACTTTTAAATGAAGCAGAAATTTATTTTAGTGATAAGGACAGATATTTTCGATGAAAGTTCACATTCAACTGATTCTGATATGTATGTTGAAATGTACTTAATTTTTCTAATGATAATGTATTTTGAAAAATATCTAAAATTTATTAATATACCAAGAGAAATATCTACGGGATTTACAGGCTGATTTTTATACCAGTACTTAACAAGTATGTTTAAATTGCCCTGAAATATCGTGCTACGAATGTTCAGAACTTTCAGCATAGAAATGATGCCGATAAAAAAAAGTTTCAATTTCACTCATTATCTAAAAAGTTATATGTTTTTTCAAGAATATTATTTTTTGTAACCATGTAATTTGAGAAGATAATATATGTTCAAATGCAATTACTTGTTTCAATGATAATATATTTTGAATATTTTTTGAAATATATATATATATATATATATATATATATATATATAATATCTGGAGTATATATTAGCTGATTTTATACTAATACTTTCATTTAAAAATTTAATTTGAGTGTAAAAAAAAAATGTGGTTCCGTTGATCGCACTCCCCAGTTAAATTCTAAAATTTCCCTATTCTATTTCCATTCTAATGGTTATTTCAAAATATGACATATTCACTTGACATTAAAACGCCATTGAATATTGTTGTAATTAAAGACTAAATTTTATAAACTATAAAAAAATTAATTTATTGGAAATAATTGGTAAAAGAGAAAATAATTTAAAAAAATTATTTGCTTTTCAATTTTTCGCTCGCAATATTTTAATTGGTGAAATTTTATAAATGAAATGTGCGAATATAATATAGCAATAGCTGATATTTTGAAGATATAAGGATGTTTCTTATGTTTTAAAAGGAAAATAGAATGTTTGTGTCAAATATTATGTTTATGGACGACACATTATTCTTCATCTAAGTTATTAATCCAATCGTTTCTTGTCTGCCAATAATGTCTCAATCGTAGTTTTCTTTTAATATTTACTTTTATTTAATTTATTTGTGAAGTATATTCCATTTTAAAATATAGTTTTATCTTCATATATGATTTACGGTTTTTTCAAATCGAATTATTCTATCTGAAATGAATGCAAACTTCAATATCATTCCGAAAGAGAAACATTGTTTATTTACTTCTGCTTGGTAGGCATTACATATCGGAAGCGGAACTCTGTTTCCTCTGAACATAGGAAATAAAGTAGATTATTCTCCAAATTCCATCGCTGGAACATTTTAAAGAGCCCCGCGAAAGAATTTTGGATCTTATAGAAACTCTAGCACTTCCATTTATATTTCTTTCGTCGAAAATCAGCTGACAAGTCAGCAAAAACAGCCAAGTGTATTAAGATAACAGCTTGGAGAACAGAGGGAAGAATTTTAAAGAAATTGCCTTATTTTGAATCTTTTGGGATAGAGATTATTCTTCAAAAAAGATTGCGTGTCTGCAACGTACTCTCTAACCATGATGAAAGAAAGGCTGAAAATGTTTGAATCTTTTGGGATAGTGATTATTCTTCAAAAAAGATTGCGTGTCTGCAGCGTACTCTCAAACCATGATGAAAGAAAGACTGAAAATGTTTGAATCTTTTGGGATAGAGATTATTCTTCAAAAAAGATTGCGTGTTTGCAACGTACTCTCACACCATGATGAAAGAAAGACTGAACATGTTTTTTCCCCTTTAAATATTAAGATGAGCGTGGGATATTGGCTTATCATTATTTTTTAAAAATCTTGAAAATACATTTTTTAATAATATTCTATTCTTTAAAAAAATCAGCAAACGAATATTCACTGATACCATTATGATTCTATTTTTCACAAAGTCCATTTCAGCTTTAATGAAATATTATTAGAAAGTTCATGAAAATTAAGTCTACACTTCCGCAATAATTTTTGAAATTTATATATAAAATAAAAAGAAAAATGATTTCAGACGAGAAAATAATCATTAACATTTTGAGAAATAAAATTATTCCACGTAGAAT
This sequence comes from Argiope aurantia, assembly GCA_026543865.1. Classification (NCBI taxonomy): domain Eukaryota; kingdom Metazoa; phylum Arthropoda; class Arachnida; order Araneae; family Araneidae; genus Argiope; species Argiope aurantia. The sequence goes on along the minus strand of JAPMOR010118952.1, from coordinate 24,887 downwards.
TTTTTTATTATATAATACTTTTCACAAAACAAAGAAATTCTAACGAGAAATAAATAAAAATGTACTTTAATATAATTTGTTTGATGATTCTTTGCTCACGAAAATGCCCCCCCCCAAAAAAAATCATTCGAAATCTGAGCACTTAGCACTTAGTTTACTTTAAAAAATTTTATTTGCGTTGAAAGCTCATTCATTAGAAACTTTATATTAAATAATTCCATTAATTTAACTAACATCTAAAAATCGTTTTTAATAGACTTCTAAATTTTATGCTTAATAATGCAGAATTCAGCCTAAAGCATTAAATATATATCTTCAAAAAAATCTTTTTTATAATATTAATTGGTACCCGGGGCGTTGCTGCAGAGATGAAATAATTTTGAAAATGTCGTTTGAAATTTGAAATAGCTATCTTGTTTAGTTAGGAATAATAGAAAGAATAATATTTATTTTCTTGTCGACAATGAATACATTCATTGAAATTTAATAATATATAAAGAAAAAGTATAAATAATATTTATTCTATTTTTTTACTTTATTATTCAAATGCTTTAGGGAAGGCAATATTTTTTTTCGGTTTTTCCGTCTTCAGAAAAAAACAAATAAGTTTCTTAGCTGCCCGACTCCTGAGCATCCAACATACAACTGACCATGTGAGAAACATGGATTTTCTATGTTCAATCCGCGCTTGAAATGATTCACCTTGCACCTTGTTAATGGTCATTGAGAATGTAAGTCGAATGGGGAGCTGCAATCATTTGAAATCAAAAGACATATACGTGGGAATAATGGGAATGCGTGGAATGAGGACATCTCTCCTTTCAACTTTCTGTTAAGAATAGTTGCCTCGTTTCTTGTCGTATGTTTCTCTTCTGATTCTGATGCCCGTGATCGGTCACACATAGACTAGTCTTTCGATTCTTGCCACCTGTTCATCTTGAAATTCTGAAGCACGTAAAGTTGCAATTCTTTAACGATTTCCTCCATTGTTCGCTTGTCGTTACTTGTCTATTTGAGAAGCTCGAATTCTCTTATTATTACTGTTTGCATTGGAAAATTCCCATGATATACAACTTACCTTGATCGGCATAGATAATAATAATTTTATTTTGTGTGTGCGAGATAAACTCAGAACAATATTACAGCTCGTCGCAACCAAAATATTGTGTCCGTTGAAAGACAATATCTTATGTAGATGTCTATTCATTAACGAAAAGAAAAAAAACTCGCGCTTGAAATAAATGTTTTCGATTTTATTTCAAACAAATTGATTGATATCGATGATAATTTTATTTTGTCTGATGTATGCGCGAATTACTCCGAATGATATGGGCCGTTTGCCGTTTACTGTTTGTCCTTTGTCGATTATCAATTTTAAAATAATGTTGAATAATAAAAACGTAAGTAATGATTTGTTTCTAAATTTTATTGCGTCCAAAACAAATGCTAGTAATTATACCATGCCTATAACGTTCGCTCAAGTGCAAGTAATATGTTGGCAAAGTTTTATTACAATCGGATTAACGGTACCGCATAAAATACGAACAAACAAAAATTCCTTTTTTATATATAAGTTGAAATTATGTCTAATCATATCATTATTACATTGATCAATATAACGTTAATCAAGAATCAGTAAATGAAATATTTCATCAAATTTAATTGCATTAATATAAATATTATTGGTAGAAATCCAAATCAACCTCAAATTGCAATAATTATAAAATCCTTCAAACGCAGAATTACTGATTTTTTACATCATGATAAAAAAGGCATGTTGAATGACAACTTGATTTGACCATGAAATAAATATAACCATCTATGATGTCCAGCGAAAAAAAATATCTTTGATTATTTAGCTTTGGTTCCAGATTGCTCTGAAAAGAGATAGTAACAATGAAGAAGACGGACTAAGTAGTTTCCCTGCTCACAGAAGCTATCCGTTTATCATGAACTCTTTTGTGCAAATTTGTAGGAATTTAAGTAAAATAACAAGTAGTATATTCGGAAGAGAGCTTTGTAAAGAAATTCTTTTCAAAAGAATCAACAAATGGAGACTTCGGTATCATTATTTTTTTGCTACAAAGAAAACAGTAAAATTGATTTAGAACAATTAAAAGATTTTATGTCATGAATGAAATTGGTTGTCGAGCTGATTCTAAATCATTATCGAAAGTTTATATAATGTGAAATTCCAAAATAATAAAGATATGCCCTTATTTTTTAGGAGTAAAAAACAGGATAAATTCTGAAAATTTATATTTTGTCATTCTAAAGCACTGAAATAATACAATTTCCCGCTTTATAGGTAGCAGATCAAATTACATGACTTGTTTTACTTAGACTGTTTTTGTAGGCCTGCCATTTAGAAAAAACAAAGAATTGGTTTAAGCAATTTACCATTGGAATTAAATTGATAATCAGAAACATTGGATATGTTAGGGTATCATAATCACCAATACATTTACTAGTGATTAGGAATAATCACCGGATTAATCACACTTATCTTAACAGATATCGATAATCCAATTCAACCATATTTGTTTGTTATAAATAAGGTTCAGATTAAAATTCTTGCATATTTCCTTCTGAAATCATTTGTATGATACATTTTTCTTGAGGTTATTAAAGAGGAACTAGGTATAGGTACAAAAATAAGCAGTTGTTTAACGTTACGAATATTTATACATCTGTACTTTAAATTTCTAAAAATATATGTAATGTGCTTTTCCTATTTATTTTTTTAGCTTTGATATGATTTGACAGGATAAAAATTATGTTAAGTGTTAGATTTTAGCATTAAAATAGTGCATAACTGTTTCGATTCCAAACATTCTACAGATATTAGAAATACAAATTAAATAAACAGTTGTGGTCTCCTCGAAATTTTTCCGCATATCCTCTAATAAAGATGCTGTTTATCTCTCTACTTCCGAATAAAATTGTAGACCTTGGGCAAGGTCGCGAAAACCACGAGGCCTCAGATTTTTATTTTCAGAATCTCGCACAATAATTGTATAATAATTGTATACACAAGTACAAGAAAATCTAATATTTTATTTGGATGATATTTTCTCAAACGATTGTACCAAAATTTGTAGAATCAACTATTGTACAAATTGTACCAAATATAATGCCAAAAATATTTTAAACCAAATTATATTTATTTAAATCATTGCGTTTTAGAGTTAGGTTATTTAATGCATCCTAAATTACAGAACAATAAACAATGGCACTTAAACGGGGATTGTATTTAAAATTTAAAGGATTTTAAATGCTAAAAAAATGATAATTGCTCAGTCCAGCTAAATTCAGTATGATGCTAAACGTTGATACGTTTTATATAACGATAGGTTATATATAATATAACCTATCACAATCCACAATCCTTTACGAATGCGAATTGATTGTTAAAAACAAAATATGGTATGGTGCGTTTGAATATGAAAAATCAGCAAAAGATAATTAAATCTACATTTAAAAAGGGAAGTTAGCCGAAGTAAGAAAGGAGATACGGAAGAATGATGACTTATCAACTAAAATAAAAATAAAAAATATATATAAAGAACAGTCTGAAGGAAAATCGAGTATAAAAATAAAATATGAATATTAAGTGAAACTGAATTTACAATAGAAAACAGAAATAAATGGTTTCATGAAGATAATTGAGAACACCTAGCAAAAATGATTGCCATAATCGCTGTCACGTCCTAAGCAAATATTTCATGACAGCGAAATATCAAAAATCATACCATGGGTAACGCAGAATACACAGACTATGCCACCAATTAAAAAAAATTAATGAAAGAAATATCCTTCTTCTTCTGGTCATAATTGTAAGCGCAAATGGAAGATAATCATCGTGGATAGAGCTATAAATCATGTATTTTGGGAAAGGTGGAATTTCAAAAAAATCATATCCATCATCTTAACATTTCTACGTCATCAATTATCTCAGAAGTCGATTATCAATTATATGAGTTATCCAAATCAAATTAATAGCCATATACAGATAACATACTTACATTGTATAAACACTTTTTCTGGTGTGATTACCTAACATGAATCATGATTATTACATGAAAAATTGAACAAAAATCGCCTACAGACAGGCAGACGGGCATTTTGTAAAAATGTGTTTTCCAAACTCAAGGAGATTAAAAGCTTGGCGATTCGCCAAAATCTCGATTTTGAATTTTTTTGGCGATGTCTGTACATTCTCGATACTATGTATATTTGTAAGTAAAAGAAAAAAAATTAATGAAATTTAAAACTCAAAATAACCAAAATTAGTCTAAAATCATTCATCATAGAAAAAAATGTAAAGATAAAACGTGTCATGTGGAATGTTTTGAAATAAAAATAATTTAAAAGTCATTACAAGTTTGAATTATTATTTTACTAGTCTTTCGATGAAGCTTCTAAGGATGCCTCCATTTACTGAGCAAAAATATTCATGCACATTTATATAAAATTAGTCTTTAAAAAGCCACACAATCAGTTTCTGCTTTCAGAGGATTATTGATTTATTTTCTTGTAATTTGATCATATTTAACCACGCTAAATTAATTCCAAAAAAAATCATGTAATATTTTTAAAATGACGAGAAATAACATATTAAATATTTGAAAAATGAACAAATTTTAAAATTAAAGATTTTTTTTTGAATTTATAAGCCTCGCAAAACGGTATGTGATCTCAAAGAGTTATTTTCTCTTAATTATTCTAAAATATATGAGCAAATAACATGTTTTTATTTTATAACAAACAATTCAATAATTTTGTAAATGTTTCTCAAGTAAATTCCTCATAAGATATATGAGACTAGACTTAGAATCAGATATTCAATTATTGATTAGAAACATAAAAGTATCATAAAATTTTAACAAATAATACAGGTTATGACTCCGATTTGAATCTGTAATCCGACAAAGGATTTTAAAATAGTAATGGGTGATCTAATAAAAACAGTTTTATAACTTCCGAAATAGAAAAAGTAACAAATTAAACTGTTTATGAGTAAGTTTATTGAATAATCAATATTAAGTTAAGATTCGTTTCCTTTGTAATAGAATAAACCAGTATTTCGTAGTGAAAATTAATAATGCTTCTAAAAATCCATAAAAAGGATTTTGAATGACTAAAATACGATTTCATTGTTTATTATAAGATTAAATTATTATTTTATCGTTTGGCGTTTTCATTTACGGTTAGTATAAAATTAAAATAAAGAAAGAAAGAAATCTTTTGTTTGCCTACATTTACAAATAAAAATAATCATACATTCTTTTATTTGTTATGTTTAAATCATATATCAAAGATTTATTATATTCAATAGTAGACAAAATACAGGGTGGTCAAAAAGAAACTTCACCTATATATGAAATCCTAGCGGCATATCCGCTCAACCAATCGGACCAAAATTTCAGACATGGTTGTTTGAAGGTATGTGCTGGGGATTGTGATGATTCTAAACAACACAGGGTTCACGGTTACGGTTAGAGTGAGAGAATTTTGAAATTTTAGAATGGCAACACCCACTTTTTCCTTGCGCAAATTGATCCTCGTATTGAAAAACCACAAATGGCGTTGGAACGATTAGCGTTTGACGAAAATTGCCGCCGTAAAGCATATGTAAAGAAGAGCATTATAAAGGACCAATGACAACACAGAGAGGAAAGACAAGAAAAGTTTTTATTGGAATGGAAAGTTATAATTACAGGTTTTCAACGTGTTCATCTTCGCAAACGACAACGCCTTGAATTTGGGAGATTTTGGACAACAATGCCGAACGTAACACGAAAGGAGGAATATGCATAACTTCACGTGTTATGGCATCTTGCAATTCTGACACATCTCGTGGACCAGGCGTTTACATCTTAAATTTCAGATAACCACAGAACCAGAAATCCATAGGAGTGAGTCGGGGGATCGCGGTGGCCACGAAACTGCAAAGAGATGGAGATGAATCTATCACCAAAGTGTTGTTGCAGCACTGGTTGAACACATTGGGTGACGTGTGGAGGAGCCCCATCTTGCATCCATACAATGTCCCTAATGACATTTCGTTGCTGCAATTCAGGAATAACGTAATTCTGCAACATTGATTTATACCGAGCACTTGTGACAGAGCACGATTTCTAATATGTGGCAGTGACCTCTTCGAAGAAGTACGGATCGAAACAAATGAGCTAGCGATGCCGCACCACACAGTCACTTTGGCTTCGTGTAAAGACACTGGTGCCACATAGTCCGGGTCTTTGTCAGCCCATTGAACACAGTTCTTGGTGTTAACGCTTCCAGTTAAAGAGAAGTGTGCATCATGCGTCCATATTATCCTCAGCGGCCATCTATCATCTTCATCATATCTGACGAATAAAAAATTTGCCTGGTCCTCACGCAGTTCCTCATCTCCAGACTGCAATATCTGGACGCGCTGAAACCGATAAGGAAACATCCGCAAAACAAAGCGCAAAAGCATGAGAACTGTGGTTTTCGGTAAATCCAAATTGCGAGCAACACTTCTTGTAGTAGGCGATGGACGTGCAGTAATCGTCTTCCGCAACAACTTCAACTGGAACAGATGGTCGTCCGGATCGAGGTCGATCGCAAGTGCATCCAGTTTCTTCAAATTTTCTTATCAAATCACGTCCACTTCTTAAGAAACATGGGCCTCGTCTTAGCTTGTGATTTCGCCGATAAATTCACACTGCTTCGGCAACATTTTCCCGTTCAGATAAAACAGCTTTATCAATTCACCTCGTTGTTTCTTTGTAAGCGTCATTTTGTTGGCACAATTGAACATCTGACTGAAGAAACATTCTTCCCACACTGCTTTTCACGTGGTGTTCTGCAACTGGTGCTTCTACTGTCTAACCTTGTGAATTATGTAATGTGCATCAAAGCTCTTCCTCTCTGTGTTGTCATAAGTCCTTTATAATGCTCTTCTTTGCAAATGCTTTACGCCGGCAATTTTCTTAACACGCAACTCGTTCCAACACCATTTGTAGTTTTTCAATACGCTGATCAATTTGCGCAAGGAAAAAGTGTGTATTGCCATTCGAAAATTTCGAAATTCTCTCGCTGTAACCGTAACCGTGAGCTCTGCGTTGTTTAGAATCATCACAATCTTCAGCGCATACCTTCAAACAACCATGTCTGAAATTTTGGTTCGATTGGTTAAGCGGACAGGCCGTTAGGGTTTCATATATAGGGGAAGATTTTTTTGACCCCACCCTGTATATAATAATCGTGCCATTTTCCCTCTTTTTTATGCCAAAGGTTTCATTAAAATTGGCATAAGAAATTGATGGCAACTTTATTCTCATTGAAGAGATAGGAAACAACTTGAAAAAAAAACATTAAGTACTGTTTCATTGAGTATTTTTATTTTGCTTTGACAATATGTAAGCAATATATAACCATTTTACAAAATTCCATTCGACGAGATATCAAAGACTTCAACATTTCCAAACCGCAGTGCAGAAATTTATTACACGTTCTTTAGGTTTTTGCCATTTTATTTATGAAATAAAAATAATTTCAAATAATTTATTAGAGTTATTTGTCAAAATATAAGTTAAATAAATCAGGTAAAATAATTTGTTTAATCTTCTGATCAGAAATATCATGGGAAATTTTGTTTCTTTTAAATAATGAGATTCAATATGCAAAAGTGATCGCTCATGCAAGTTGTAAATTATTTTAGATATATTAATGTTCCATTTTAAAGCAACATTAAGGTTATTTTGGGACGAACCTTATGATTTTGAACCGCGGTAATATCGAGGATGACACCTGAACTGGCATCACCTCTCCAAATCAACACCACCACCTTCACACCAACTTGAATCTTGTGTGCTTGAAGCTTAGCCCAGACGATTTTAGCGTGCATCAGACCCGCTAACACGTCAGTCCTTCGGTTTAATCGGGTCTCGAGCCCTCCAGTTCTGAAGTAATGACCTTACCACCAGGCCACTGCGGCCCCTTTGGAATTTATTACTTGTTATTTTGTGTTTTACCATTTTATTTATAAAATTAAAATAATTTCAAATGATTTCTTAATGAGATTTGTTAAAATATGAGTTAAAAATCAGGTTAAAAATATGTTTTATGTTCTAATCAGTAGCACCATGAGAGGTTTTCTTTCTTTTAAATAATTACATTCAATATGCAAAAGTCATTGTTTATGTAATTTTAAAGTACTAGAAGTCAGACCTCTGGTTATTTATTTCACAATAAAAGGGGTGCTAGTGTAAAGACTCGGCTTCGGAGACGGAGAGTCTCGTGTTCCGATTGCACCGAAAATCCTTCGTGTAAGCGGATCTGGTGCACGCTTATTTTGTGCCAGACCATGAACGCGGGCCAAGCGTCCTCCTTGCTGGTGTGGCATGGAAGTTTCAAGAGGGGCTGCCAGCTCAGATATTGTCCCCGTCATCTGACCACAGTTCATAATTACGAGACTCATCCCAATGTAGCCCTAGCAGTAAATTAATATAACTAAAACTAAACGAAACTTCCACAATCAAATAAAAGAAAATGGAGCAGAATAGCAAATAGAGAATGCGAATTTACATCAGAGTTTCTTTCTAGCATTCCCAGATGCAAAATGAAGAAAATCCAAGTCCAACAAGATCGCATACCTTATCAGTTTTACCCTTTCAGACAGTTTAGCTCTTTCGCACGGATATTCACTTAGGCAGCTTCTTCCTTAAAAATATCCCTTCATTCTTCGAACTGTTTCTTTTTTTGAGAAAAATGTCCATGCCTTTCTTTTTTATTCTAATCTTTTCATTTTCTCCTTTATTGTATCTTCATAGATTCCATTTTTTTACTTTATTCGTTTTTTACTTTGTGGAGGGGGTATCAGCAAAGGGATCATAATGCTATAATTTCTACTACGACAAAATTAAGTTTTGGTTGCTTTCACGATTAAGGTTTCGATTCTGACTGAAAGCGTGGTGAACTATTAAAACCATAAGCATATGCATGGGTTTTTATCTACCCTAATATGCCGCACATTAAAAAAAGTTTTAAAAAAATTACATCAGATACAGAATCAAATAAAATGATTAATTTTGATGGAAGTTTTTAAATGGTATTAATCAGATGTCTGTGTCTTAACGTTACAAATTTAACAAGAGTTAAGAAATAGAAGAAATATAACTACATGTAAGAAAATATAACTACATGTAAAGTATTTCATGTATGAGAATTTAAATTTTCCTGAGTAGAAAAATAATTATTTAATATAGAGTGATTCCAAATTCATGGTAAGACTTGGATGAGGGGTAGGGAACAAAAATATGAATAATTCACAAACAAAGCCCACGTCGCAATCCATTTTTTCTGTCATCAATGCAAGGTGCCTCAATTCAATTGAAACAACAAGTTGTTTCTAATTTCTACATTAGTGAAGATATTTTAATACCAAATGATACTGGATTATTCACATATATATGAGAAAGGATATTACTAAATATAGTATCTATATATACTAAAATAGTATATGTAGATAACTATAATAACTTTCTTTTCGGAAGACTCCATTTCGTTCTATCAAATTGCGTCTATAAAAAATTTCATTGAAGTAATTCAAATTTTTGAGGTAACCTATTTCTGTCTCTTGCCAATAAATGGAAAAATACAAGATACGATGCACAATAAAAACACATTAATCAAAAAGCTGTCAAGAGAATTTCTATATTTTATTAGAAATTTTCATAAAAATATCTGCAGTTACTCAAGCAGAAAAAAAATGACGTTTTTTTAAAAAAAATGATGAAATAAGCTGCAAATGAAGAGAGTTTAGGTATCTGATAGGCAGAGTAATTTTGAACCGTGTTCAGATGACGAGGACGACACCTGAGCTGGTACCCTTTTTACAAATTTCCCTACCACACCAGTGGGATTAAGTTTGGCCCCGACGGATATAACGTGCACTAGATCCACTTACACAACAGTTCTTTGGTGGAATCGGGTCTCGAACCTAAAGCTTTGAAACCTAACCACCATGCCACCGCGGCCCACGTTTTCAATGGAATGTAATCCATTTAGCTAATATAGGAAAATAATTTGAAATGATTTTGGTTTATCTTTTGTTTATCTATAATCTATTTAATGATTTTAGTTTATCTATTTGGAACCATATCATGCAAGTTTTGAAAGTTTTTATTTCGAAGTCATCCTTCAAAAAATTTCACTTCCAATCACATCATTAACATAAGACATCAAACAAATAAAATATATATAAATAAGACAAGCACGTTCTCTCCATTTCATGATTGGGAATTAATTACATTCTTATCTTAAAAATATCTTCTGATTAAAAAAAAAGTGATAAATAACCATAAAATGTATTGTGCCATTCCAAAGTATCCAAGTTCGCTTATGGGATTAGTCTACGATATTGCCTCTACAAGATAATCAAAATTGTCTTTTACACCTATAAGAGCTTTTGCGGTATTCAAACAAAAAGAATAGCAAGATCAGATCTGAAGCGTTGATCTTGTAATTAGTGTTACAATTCGTGTAAAAATGTAAAAAATGTAACTCATTTTCGTGAATGCGAAGAAAATTTCAAATAGTGGAAGACAAATCTGTTTATTTCGATTTCCTTCGTAATATAAAAGAAATACAAAAAAAAAAAATACGTACATGTACATAATTGATGAATTGAATGATTTCCTATACCTACACAACTTTTATATTGTCCTTTACATCTATAAGAGTTTTGTCAAAATCAAAAAAGAATGAAAACATCAAATCTGAAGATTTGATCCTGCCATCAGCGAAGCAGGTAGTGTAAAAATGTAACTCATTTTCGTGAATGCGAAGAAAACTTCAAATGTTTCGAAGATAACTCCGTTTACTTCGATTTTCTCCGTAATATAAAAGAAATACAAAAAAATGTGCGTAATGGATTAATTGAATGATTTTCTATACCAACACAACTTTTATATTGTCTTTTACATCTATAAGAGCTTTGTCACAATCAATAAAAGAATGAAAACATCAAATTTGAAGATTTGATTCTGCCATCAATGAGCAGTTCGTGTAAAAATGTAATTCATTTTCGTGAATGCGAAGACATTTCATATATTTCGAAAAGTAAACAGACTTCTGTTTACTTTTTTTTTCTCATTAAATATGAAGGTACAAAATAATACATTAATATGTGTAATTAATGATTTGAAAAATTTCTATATTAGCTCAACATTTACAGTACTAATGTGACTTGGTTTCAGAAATGTTTGCAAGCAGGAAATTCATATAATCAAATGTTAATTGATATCCATGTTAGGAATATTTATGTGTGGAAAATCTTGCTCAAGCATTTCACGTATTTCCTTAAACGTTCGGGCAATCTGCGGTGGCCTGCGTGGTAAGGTCTCGGCTTAGAAACCGGAGGGCTTCTGGTTCGAATCCCGATTCCACCTAAGAACCGTCGTGTAAACTGTCGTGGTGCCCGTTAAATCCGTTGGGCCGAATCGCCCGGACCTGGGGTTGCCATCTCAGGTTCCGTTCTCATCATCTGGTCGCGGTTTAAAATTACGATGTCCGTCCTTAAACTACCCTAGTGTTGCTTTAAAAGGGGACGCTATTATAACTAAATCTAGCTACAATTTTACTCAATCACGAAAAAGATAATAATACGCTTTATAATTTAAAAGAATTATTAGGAACAATTGTTTTGCATACATTCTATTTCTAATGGAAGTTATTAAATAATTTAATATATATTGGAAAATGTAAGAATTGGATATTTTTAAATGGACATAAATTGAATCGGATGATTTATTTCTAAATATAAAAAGGCTCTAAATATTTAAATATATTCAAAAATAAAAATGCCCATGTAAAATATTAAGATATATAATTATATACACTGTTTAAGAAAAGTAAAAAATATGAGTTTTTTTTTTTTCGTGCTTTTAATATATATCAACAAACGATTATGGCAGACAGTATGGATTTTTTATTTTATTTTGCACAAGAACTAAATGTTTTCAAAACTTAAAAAAAAAAAAACTATTAGTAACTCAAATTGCTGCAGAAGATATAAAACGTTTTGATAAAAATTCTTATATTTTTTTTTTGAGATGATAAAATTTGAAGAATTCATTTTGCTTTCGAATATCTTAATTCTTTGAGTACCAGACATTATATTAAAAAAACAAAGTTTCATATTCCTGGATAAATGTTCAGTCCATTTAACTTAATATCTAAAATAAACTGATATAATACATCTAGCTAAATCGGGGACTTTTATTCCACTATTGCTTTATTTTTCTTTTAAAAAGATTTTTACATGAAATTTGTTTGAGTTTCTGCAAGAGAGCAGCTGCTCAAGAAAGGTTTCCTGGAAAGCTTGATATCGTTTAACTGCGAAAAAATAAAAAAGAATAGAAAAAGAAAAGCTTGTTTTTGGAAAAAGAAAAAGAAAACTTTGCGCTTACATCTTTATTTCTCTATCCCCCTTTTTCTCAGAAAGGTATAAGAGAAAATAACTTTCTATCTTATATGTAGTTGGAAAACTAAACAGGATTTTGGAGAAATATATTGAACAAGAACTTAAACGTTTATTAAAAGCCTTATTAGATTTATAGAGCAATATTAGATAGCCTCTAGAAAAAAAAATTATAAGAGAAAAACTATCATATTTTTAGCCATATTATCATATTTTTAGCCATACATCATATTTTTATATGCATATACCATATTTGATAACAATTTAAAAAAAAAATTCAGTCGAAAGTATTCTTATTTGTGTAGCGTAAGCTACACAAGCTAAGTAAAGGATGTCCAAAAATTAACTTAAGAATTGATTTTGCCACCATTCGTGCAATAAAGTGTTGGCAACTCCATTAATAAAACCATTTGACAGGCGATAGTTTTGAATTAGTAAAAATGGAATGAATACACAATATTCACAATGAATACGTGATACAACAACGTGTATTCATTGTTGAAAAACATTAAAAAAATAATGAAAGTCTGGATGCCACAGTTCGAGAATTTGAGAATTGGCCCCCTAGATCGTGTGACTTAACTCCATTGAATTTCTTTTTACGGGGTCATTTTAAGTATGTCTTAACACCATTGGATTTCTTTTAATAGGGTTATTTTAAGTCCACGCTATATGCCATTCAGCCCACAAGCAAGCGTGCATTGAAAGAGGAAATTCAATGCTGAATCAACGAAATTCAGTTACATATATGAGAAATGGTCAACTAAAATTTTGACAAAAGATTGTTTATATGCCAGCAAATCCGTGGAGGCCATTTGTTTCACGTGTTATTCCATACATAATCCTATCCTGTGTGCTTTACAATTCAATAAAAATATAACAATTTAGAGGGAAAACTCAGATTTTTTTTAAATCCAAATCTTGCGTAAAAACGTAGTTCTACCGTGCAAAGTCCCGTTTTTACTAATCATAAACTATCAACTGCCAAATGGTTTTAATACACTGTACTGCACGAATGGCCGCAAATTCAAATCTTGAGTTAATTTTCGGACACCTTTTATGTTTCACTGTACCATTTATTCTTCATTCCGGAAATTACATAAATGGAAATTAAATTATTTCTAGATCTGCAGGTGATTCAAGTTCCACATATTTCAGAACAATTAATCTTATCAATTAAAGAAACACACTTAATAACACAGGAACAGTATGGCCTCATTTGTGGATCAGCGAGTTCTTGCAGAATCTGAGCCTTGAAATAAAAATCTGAGTTAACTTTAATATATGGGATAGATTCTCATTTTGAAGCAGTTTTATGGAAAACTGGAACCCTTTTCTGTTTTGTGTATAAATGGTCAATATACCCCTAATATCATAGCGGCTATCTCGTTGTTTATTCTCACATCAATCTAGAAATTTTCAAACAATAGTAACTGAGATGGTAAATATATTACAGCATCTAGATATTAAATATAACATGATATTAAATATCTAATTCACTTTCAGGTTTTTAAGCAAAAGATTAAATAAATTCTAAAAAATAAACAAAAAAACCTTTAATATATATTTTTAATTGATGAAATGATTGTATATGTCATTGAATGTATTATTTTGACTCTGAGATATTAATAATTTCTTCATTTTGGAATTTAAAAAAAAAATGTTTTATTGAATTAATGCAAGAAATACACTTGTTTAGGTTTCATTGAATATATTGAATTTATTTAAAACTAACTGACTTCAGTAAATAATTTATTCGTTCAAAACATTGAATATATTAAATTTCGAATAATTTCAACATCAAATTGCGATACATATATCGGCTCATTTTTCAAAAAACTTATGTCTATTTTGCTCATTGAATACAAAAAAATCCCCACTAAAAGCATAGTAACATTTAAATAGAGTGACAGAGTTTGCAACTCATATAAGCCGGTTGGATTAAAATATGCAGCAGAAAATAAAAAACTAGCAGCTATTTTTTTTATTTGTTATTTCTAATGGCTTTTGTCATAGTCCAGCTCACTGATTTTAAGCCAAGGGTACGTCCCTTGTTTTTGCAGCGGCGCCATCTAGGGCCAAGAGTACGACTTAGATACACACACGTCACAACCCTTTTTACGGGGCGGACTTCATTCATGCGATTCATTCACTCATCCGCAGATCGTCATTTAGGCCTGAATCATGGAGCGATCACCCTTGATCAAATACCCATAATGGTTTTACTCTCGACATGGAGGACATTTGATCAAAATATATTTAAACGCGCGCCAGTCACCATACAAGTGGGGGGGGGGGGGGGGGTCTTCGGGCGGCGAGGTTCTAACTCGCAATCCAAGGAACGCGAATCCAACGCCCTGCCAACCAGGCTCTCCCGTGCTGTAATTTCAGAAAAATTAAGGAAAATATCTATCACTAATTTCCATATACTTGTAAAATGTTGTATCAAAAAATTAATTATCGTTAAAAAGGTAACACTTTGAATGTTAAGCTATCGCAATTTCTTCTTTTGCGCGATTAGAAATTCGTAAGTTATCCACAAAAAAATATAAAAATTCTTAATTTTTTTAACAAATTATAATTTCAAGATACAAATTGTTTTAATAAGTGCATTTCCTCTCTCTAGAGGATAATTGTAAAAATTTAATAGAACTCTGTCTATCAATCTGTAAGCAGAATGCTCATATTTGCTTTCCTTTTTAGTAGACACTTGAATTTATATCAGCATTAAAAAACAGCTTTTTACAATTTAAACATCACACTTTATAAATAATATAACATGCTTCAAAAATAGTATGAAATAATAATAAGAGAATTTTTACTTGCTACAGAACACTACAAATAAAATAATGGTATATTTTGAGAATGCTGTAACTTTTTGCTAATCAAATATTTATCTACCTTTTTCTGAGTAAGCAGTTCATATGAAAAGTACAGAGTGATTCAAAAGTCCGTTAACATTTGAAAATTCAATAATATAGGAAATTAGGTAGGTATAGAGGTAAAAATCGACGCACATGCTTGAACTAGCATGGTATTTTATTGATACCAAAGAAAAAATTGGAAAGAGAAAGAAACGGAAGATGACGATTTTTTTATTTAAGTGCTATAGACTGAAGAAGTTCATTTTAAACTCCGAGGGTCTGTTAAACTCACATATTTGTAGAATGTGGGCTATCGAAAATTCTAGAGGTATCGTGGAGACCCAGTTGTATGACGAGAAAATCACAGTGTGGTGTGGATTTTCTACATGTATCGTGATTGGATCCATTTACTTTTATAAAATGTTTTGTTCTGCTTTTCAAACTGTGAGCATGACGAGTGCGAGGTACGTCGATATGTTATGGAATTGTATCATCCCTAGACTGACTGATAAACACCTGTTGGAAAGTACAAGTTTCATGCAGGATGTCGTTCCTCCCCATATTACTACGAGTGTGAAGATCTGTTACGATCATCGTTTGGTAAGGATCTCGTTCTTAATGGGCACTACCATCATGTCAGTCTTCCCAGATTCCCAGGTCTCAACCCATGCGATTAATAATTGTGAGGTTACCTGAAGTCTTAAGTCTACCACCATGGTCCGATCTCATTAGGGACGATGAAAGACAACTTCTTCCCACACCTACAGATATGCTGTATATACACTGGTGTGCAAAACTTAAGCAACAGGTATGTTTACTGCCATAACTTCACGAGAAATCATCTGAGAGACATGAAATTCAGAAATGAGATACAGCATTTTGTTCCGAAAGAATGACGAAATCATAGTTGCGCAGAAATGAATACAATGCATACAGTATGGAATCAAACAAAAAAGGGCTTTATTGAAATCATAGTATCGTTACACATGATTGTCTGTCCAAGAGGAAGAACAGCAAGCAGATGCTCCTTAGTATGGGATATGCCCTCCCCTTACTGCAATGGTTGCTTCGCACCGTCTCCCCATACTCAGCACCAGATTTTCCAACAGTTCTTGAGGTAAGAGTGCCCATTCCTCAATCAGCATCTGTTTAAGTTGTCGGGTGTTCCCAGGAGGATGTAATCGTGCAGCAAGGCGTCTCCCCAAAGCATCCCACACACGTTCTATCGGATTTAAATCAAGGGAGCACGCCAGCCAATCCATTCGAGTGATATCTTCACTTTCCAGGAGCTCCTCAACAGCATGAGTCCTGTGTGGCCGTGCATTGTCATCCATAAAAACGAAGTCTGATCCAATGGCACCTCGGAACAGACGCACATGGGGAAGGATCACCTCCTGACACTAGCGATCTCCAGTTACAGAACCTCTGTCGAAAACGTGGAGCTCAATCCGCCCGTTCATCATAATGCCTCCCCAGACGACAACTCCAGGACCACCGAAGCGGTCTCTTTCCGTGATGTTACTGGGATGAAACCGTGTCCCGACCTCTCTCCAAATCAACTGGCGTTGGGAATCGCTTGTGGCACTAAAACGACTCTCATCTGTAAAGAGGACACGACTCCATTGATGAGATGCCCAGTTTTTGTGCTCCCTGCACCACACTAAACGGTGCCGCCGGTGGGAAATTGTCAAAGGGATGCAGCGTTCAGAACGGAGGACGAATAGGCCACCTTTGTGAAGGTGTCTGGTCACAGTAAAACGCGACACTTGTCGCCCCGATGCTGCATACGGTTTGGGAGGCTTTCCAAGTGCGCGAAACGACACTTTTGTTGATTCCAAACTCTTCAGCTACACTGGTCACACTACGCCCCTCCTCCAGCTTTCCGATCATTCTTCCACGTGTGAAATCGTCCAGGTGATTTCTGCTAGCCATATTTCACGAATTATCTCTCGTGCACTTGCAGCGAATGTCTTTAATTGCGTCTCCGTCCTTCCTTTTGTTGTAGTGTTGAGCTGCGCGCGCCTTCCGCACGTGTTTTGCGTACGCTCACGTCACCTGTGACGTTTTGTTCCTGATATTTGCATATGCATGACCTTTCTCTTAAATTACGTGATCATTGTACTGATTGCAAGAACTCCTTTTCTGCAATTTCATGTCTATCTGCTTAAAATTTGCATTGTTGCTTAAGTTTTGCACAGCAGTGTAGCTGTTCGCTACATTTTATCTGGAATACAGTCATTATTAAAGACATAATGAGAATTTGTTAAAGAGAACATAGTATATGTTAAAAATCATCTGTTATGCTAATTCTTCCTTTTCTTATCATATGAAATTCTATTTGTTGGATATTTCTTGCACGTTTCTGGTTTCAATAAAATCCCATGCCGTATCAACTACGTGTGTCAATTTTTACCTCTCTACATATTGTCAATCTTATTCCAAAAAATATTGAATTTTCAAATATTAAAGGACTTTTGAATCACCCTGTTTATATCACTTTATCATTTTTTATTTCAAAACTTCACAGTCATCTGGCTGTTGACCGCTCTCTTTTAAATCACACTACCACAGAAGAAAGTAAGTATATCTCGGAAGAGCAGACACTGACTGAGAAGTACTATTGAGGTTTCCCTCGGCAACTTCAGATGAAAAGGGGGATCCTCCCCAAGATTGCAAAGCCTAATCGGTTTTACTCTTTCACACGGCTTCCTTCTTTCATAAAACGAATTTATTCACTTAGGCAGTTTCTTTCCAAACGTCTCTTTTCATTCCTTGCAACATTTTTATTCGAGAAAAGTTTCCGTCCCTCTTTTTTTTACTTTTTTTTTATCATTTTTATCTTAATTTTTTTTTATCTCCATAGATTTTTCCTTTTTATATTACTCTCTCCTTCTTAAGTAGAAAGAACAACAGATAATATATCGTTTTGTCGTACTTTCGAGGTGAGGTAAATTAAGGTTTGATCGTTTTTTTTTTTTTTTTTGTGTGTGTGTGTGTGAAGAACTAGCTCTCCATTGTAAAGTTATCTTCCTAAGCGGAGTCAGTGTAAGATTCCGTATACATTACCTAAGAAGTAAAAATAAAATATGAACTGGAAGATCCTAAAAATATAAAGAAAAAATATATGAAATTATATATATATATAAAGAAATAAATAGATATTTATATAAAATTATATATATATATATATATTATTGAAAGTGAAACAGATCTTATTTATAGAGCATTACATTTTATAATAACGAAATATTAACAAACCTAAAAAGGTGAATAAAAGAATATGAAATTAAGAAATAAATATATTAATGAAATTGAAAATATATCTTGTTTATACAAAAATGCAATTTATATTTTTATTATCACGATATATTAATTTATCAATAACCCTAAATATGTAAAGAAAAAAAATATGAAATTATGGAAATAAATATAATATTGAAATTGAAAATATATCTTATTTGTAGAGTAATGCATTTTTTTAATTTTTTATAATAGCGATATATTAATTTATAAATAATCCTGAAAAAGTAAAGAAAATTGTAAGAAATTATGAAAAAACATTGTTAAAAGTGAAAACTTTTTTTTAATTATATAGTAATACATTTTAAAATACTTTTATAATAAAAATATATTAATATACTAATAAATTAGAGAAATCGTATTTTTAATTTACATTTCATGAAAAAATATAGCTTTTTATAATTAATAAAGCTCTTCATAATTATTAAGTGTTTTATTTTTATTAAAATAAGGTTTTAGTGAAATTACATTTAGTAATAACTTTTGAAATACATGTTTCTATTTCTTAAAAATAATTTTTTTCTTTAGGCAGTTAATAATTCAAAATATTTGCTTTCAAAAATAATGGAAAACTCTTCCTGACATCTTTTTCACAAAAGTCAAATATAATTTTGAACAATGTTTGCAAAAGCAAGATTACTTCTTTATATAGAAATATTAATTTCAATACATTTCTTTGCATTGACTTTCATGCAAGAAAAAAAAACACGTTTTCGAGATTACATTCAATAATACGAAAATGTGTATTTGTAATTTAAATTAGTTTATTAATTTTGATACATACCATTACCCAGATGTTTATTAGTTAATTATTTAATGCACCAGAATTTAATTTAAAATCACAGTTATAATTTTTTTTAAAAATGCTTCCTGTTTTAGAAAAAAAATGTGGCAGCTTTTTAATAATGCAACATGTTTGTACTAGCAATTTAATTCCATTAAATAATTTTAATTCATGCTATTGTACAGTAATACATTACTTAATTTTTTATAGATTTAAACTTAATTTAACACCATACTTTAGAATATAAAATGTGTTTTTGATTTTTATAAAAGTTTCGCAGCATTATTTAAAGGAATACATGGCGTCTGCAATATATATATATTGTAAACGACTGGATGAAATTATTCAGCCAAAGTAATTTTAATAAGCGATTAATTTCTAACATTCTATGCAGTTAACGAATTGAAATTTAATTAATAAAATTTTTAAAAAATGTATCTTCTATAATCTATATCCAAAACTACTTTTAGTATGTACAATAACACAAAACATTTGTACAATACGATAATAAACTTATCAGAATTTTTTCAGTAAAGGATTTTTCAACGGATCAGGATAAACTTTCTTCACTAAAAAACATCATTTAAAATTTGCAAATAAAAAAAAGGATTTCAAAAGGATTCAATGATAGCAATAATTATATTTATTTTCTTATGAACAATGAATAAATGCATTGGAATTGAATGATATATAAGGAAGAATTCTTTTTTATTACTTTATTGTTCAAGCGCTTTAGGGTAGACAATATATATTTTTTCTATTTTTCCGTGGTTTTTCGACCAAAAACAAATACATTTTTGTGGCTATCTTACTTGAGAACATCCAACATCGAACCGGCCATGTCATAAACATGGCATTTCCTGGTTTAATCTTCATTTGTAGTGATTGCCCTTGTACCTTGTTGATTATCATCGAAAATAAAAGTGGAATAGGGAACTGCAGTCATTTGAAATCAAAACGCATGTCGGTGGGAATAATGGGAATGCATGGAATCAGCACATCTTCTCCATTCAACTTTCTGTTAAGAAAAGGTGTCTCTATTTTATTTTCTGTTTATTTGAGAAGCTCGAATTCACTTTTTTCTGCTTGCTTGGCTGATAGATCCACTAAGTGACGAACGTTTGGAATCATATTGTTACAAGTCTGTAATTTTGCTACCCAGCACGAATTATGTCATCTTTGGAAAAACCGTTGTATGTTCTCTCCTGTGCATACTGAACGGGTGCTGCATCAAAGAGCTTGGCGGCAAACTTGGCAATCATTTGGCGACTTGGCGATGAATTTGGCGTGTTTGCCGACAAAATGGATAATATTGGAAAGTTTGAGAAGTTTCATGATACATCCAGTAGGAACCGAGAAACACCCACAGACGTCCTGATTGATCTGGAAGATTCTAGCCCCGCCTCCCGGAACTATAAAGACAGACACTCTCAAGCTGGGATGTCGTGTGTAGGAGGTCGTGTCTGAGAGTAGTCGGAGTCGCCGAAAAGTAACAGAACTAGAGGATTAGACAGCAAGCAAACTGTTGAACTAGTGATTAAACACGCTGCTATTACAATTGATTGTCGGTATTTATAGAGAAAAAATGTGTAAGATTTTTTAAACGAAGCTATCAACACGATAAAAGCATGTATAACCGAAATATCGCTTGTTGATTCACTGCATAAATAGAAAAATTACTATTTGCACTGGAATAATTCCATCATATATAACTTACATTGATTGGCATAGATAGAAATAATTATAATTGCTTGTGTGAGATAAACTCTGAATAATATGAGAGGTTCACCACAGGCAAAATATTGTGCGCACTGAATGAAAATATATTGTGCATATGACTTTTCATTAACAAAAAAAAGTTAGCAGTTGCATTAAATGTTCGTTCATATAAATTTGCAGCGATGATAATTTTATTTTGCATGATATATGCGCGATTAATTCCGAAAAACATGAGCCGTTTGCCGTTTACTGTTTCTGTTTTGTCTATTGCCAGTTGTCCATTTTAAAATAATGTTGAATCAGAGAAACGTATGAAGCAATTTGTAAATTTTATTGTGTTCAAAATCAATGCTAATAATAATATTATGCCTATAGCGTTCACTCATGTGCAAGTAATATGTTGGCAAAATTTTATCGCAATCAAATGAACTGTACGTCAGCGCATAAAATACGTCATACGATATTTAATTTTTAGATGTAATAATTGCACTATACCAGTAACCTTAGCGAAAGTATAAGAGATAAATTGACAAAGTTTCATCGCAATCTCGGATGAACGGTACGACAGCGCATAAAATACGAACAAACATAAATTCATTTTTATATATTAGACAGTCAATTCGGTTACCACATGAAGAGAAAAAAGTGTAAGAAGTATCACTATTAATTTAGTTCTGGTTCTAGACTTACCTAGAGTGAGCAAATAGTCACTGAGGAAGACGGAAGTCTCTTTCCTGCCTGTAGAAGCCATTCGATTGTCAAGAATTCTTTTGTGCTCCGTTCGAAGGAAATTAAGTGAAATGGCAAGTAGATACAAGGGAAGTGGGGCTCTTTCAAGAGATTCTTTTGATGAGATTTCACAAATGGGGACTATGAGGTTTATTTTCTTTGAAAACCGAAAACACGGTAACAACAATTCAGGATCATTTAAGGATTTTTTTTTATGTCAATAAATCACATGATTATAGAATTGATCCTAAACTAGTATCGAAGTAAATGTTGAAATGAAATTTTGTATTCAGAAGACAAATCATTATTTTTTGTATTTGTGAAGAACGTGATAGTATCTATAGTACTGTCTTCTGTTTTGTAAATTACTGTGAAAAAAATTTATTTTCCCACTTCTTGACAGATAGTAGATGAAAGGTACATAGTTTATTTTTAATTACAAATTTTTTGTGGGAATTTTATCTATAAGTGCAAACAATTGCGTTAAGTATTTACTCATTAGTTCAAATTATTCATTAAGAAAATTGAATAGATGAAACAATTATTTATTTATCCAGTGCTAATTTTGCTTATTTAAATTTCACTGAATTTTATTCAGAAAAGAATTTACAAGATAAATTTTGATGTTTTTAAAAGATCTGGTGCACATTAAATTCACCAAGGACAAACGGCTTAACGCTGATGTGGTGTGAAAAAGTGGTGTAGGAGTGCATGCTCAGGTGTTGTCCTCATCGTTTGACAACAGATCAAAATTACAGCAAACCAAAATAGCTTAAGAGTTGCTTTAAAACGAGATTTTAATATAACAAAAAAAACATTCATTAAAAGTTCAAGATTTTTTTAAAAAATATATCGTTCAGCAAACGTTTATTTCCTTTAAAAATTATTAGAGACAACTATTGCAAATTTAAGTTATTAAATTTCAGTTATGTTTCTTTTATGTTCGAATGCGCATTTTCTTAGTAATTCGAACAACACATTTGTAAAATACCTCAGAATGTGTTTTTAATTGATAAATTACTTTAATTCATGTTTTTAATTGATAAATTACTTTAATTGATGCTTTTAATTGCTAATTTAATTTTATTGATTATTTAATATTTTAATTTCCTTAGATGTAAAAAGTTAATATTTCAGATATTTGGTTTCAATTATATGTCGACATTTCACAACATATTTTTCTGAACTAAAATGTTCACATACCGAAACTTCTAAAAATCGCAATTTTCTCCTGAAATGTACATGTAATGTTTAGCATATACACTACATGTAAATACTTTAGAAAATAGATTAAATTACACAGTTTTATGGGACATTATAAATTTATTATGTGATTATTATCAAAATTAAACCAAAATCATTTGCTATGTTTAGATAATATGAAAAATAAATCTTATTATTTATAATGTTTCGAAATGAAAATAATTCCTAATTTATTATAAGTTTGAAATAAGTTATTTTTTACGGATCGACAAATTTTCTAATGTGGATGAGTTTGATGTTCAAAAATAGTGTGCACTCTAATAGTAAGAAATGGAACAAATTAGTTTTCAGAAAGTTACACGATCATTTTTCATTCTCAGGGGACTCAGTTTCTTCTAATTTGATTTTTTTTCCCTTTCTATTTAACTAAATTTAATTAATTTCAAATGCACAAAAAAGAATCACATAATATTTACAAAAAAAATGACGAGAAATTATAAAACATTAAATATTCGAACTATGAAGAAATTTATTGTTTTTGAATTTTTATGCTATAATTAATGTTGAATCCCAATGGTAAATGGTGGTCAATTTTTAATTTTTAACACGTTTTTCTTAAGTTGTGTCAAACAATTCAACAATTTTCTAAATGATTTCTATTTAAATTCGTCATAAAAATAAAAAAAATAAATAAAAAGGGAAACAACCAATTATTTAATTAGAAACATTAAAGTCTTATAAAAGTTGAACGTATATATATCGGTTATCATTCCGATCTAAATTTGGAGTTAATCCTATGAAAAATATTTATTACTGTCGGAAAAGAAAAGGTAAAGAATTAAAACTGTTTATGAGTAAGTTTATTGAATAATCAATATAAAGTTAAGATTCGCATCCTTTGCGATAGAATAAACCTGTATTTTACAGCCAAAATTAATAACGTTTCTAAAAACCAGTAAAATGATTTTGGAAGATTAAAATAGGAATTATTTGTTTAATCAACGTTTAAACTGCGATAGTCCCGCCTGGTAATGCATTCCTTCATTTCTCTTGTGCTTATTTAGGAAAAGATAAGGCTCGACATTTTTGTATTGCGATCTTATGCGTGTTCTAAAAAATGGTCTACGCATAATGTTTTCATAAATAGAGATATTTTTGAATCGTTTGAAGCATATACTAATTAAAAAAATAATAGTTTCCCATTATTATAGCCCAAACATTTAAAGAATTTTTTTCAAGGATTGTTTTTTTTGTGTGACTATTTAAGCCAAATTTTTGTGTATTAGCTTCTGAGGGTAAAGACCCCTGAGCACCCGAGGGCAGAAGTCTGACTTTTAGCTCAAGTGAAGATAGCACACACACACTCGCTTGCACAACCCCATTTTCACAGAGGGGCACATTCATAGATAGAACACAGAAAAGAATAGTCATGCCCGAATTGGGATTCGAATCCGGGATGCCCAGGTCACGGAGAAGATGCGCTACCCCTATGCCAGGACGCCGGCTTCAAGGTTTGTAAATATCCAATAATAAGAAAGAAAAAAACTACTCACGTAAAATTCATTTTTTTTTCCTAAGAAACTTCGAAATATACAATTAAAAATGTATTAATAAAAATACAGAGGAAAAAATACTTTACAATTTGTTAGTGATTATCTGAGAGTTTGAAAATAGGCGCTAACTAATAATGATCAAATTCGAATTTCGGTACATCTCTTTCTAACCCCCCCCTCCCTTGTCTCTCTCTTTCTCTCTCTCTGAACTTCAATAAAGTGACTGTCAAGGAGTCATGCTATTTGTTTATATATCAGTGAATATT
>JAPMOR010118949.1:0-46520 GCA_026543865.1 Argiope aurantia | reverse complement strand
ATTTTTTTTAAGTGAAAGCACATTCTTAAAGGCTATTTTTCATGTAAGTAACATGCCGATTTGATGAACCAAGGGGTCATAAATTATTGAAAACGAAAAAGTAGTTTAGAACCTTTATCTGCAAAAATATTAAAACCTTAAGAAAAATAAAATCTTGAAAGTGTAAGAAATTTTATTCTCTTTAATTTGATATAAGTCTGTAGTGTGAAAACTGATGCGGTTTTAAGATATTCAAGAAAAACTAAAATGTTTGCTGGGAAACATCCCTGCAACATCGGTACCGATGTTTACAGAGGATATTGCCAAATTCGAAAGGTAAATTTAGAGAAGTGATAGTAGGCATTAAGGAGATGAAAAATTATCATAAAACATAAGGTCGTAGATGACGTTTATTCTGTGAAAATTGCTAAAACAGACATCGAAGAGACAATTAGCCTGGCGAAGAGAATGGCCCTATGAATGTGAGGATTTGGAACAAGGTAGTTGAGAAGAGGCTTTCTCGTATGTAAATTTTCCATGCGTTCGTGGAATATAAAACCAGCGAGCATTGCATTATTCGAGGAATATAAAATCAGCTTGTATTCATTAAATAGCAGTGCAGAATTGATAGTGAATAAGTTTCATTCTCAAACAACATATACATACGAATACAAACAACATACGAATATGCGGATAATGTATTTAATTTACGGCCGAGCGGATGTAATGGAAGCCTAACACAAGAAATCTAAGAGCAATATCCAAGTAGGCGTTGTACACACCATAGAACCTTTGCAAATATTGATAGACAGTTGCGGGAGGATCCTTCAAAATAACGAGGCCAAATGCAGGGCAAGAACGCAGTGTGCTTACACCTGAAACAGAAAACCGAGTTTTTAAGTAGCGCAAAGTCTCTTGTTTACTTGCAGGACGTCCTTTCGAATTTATTGCAGTAAATACCGGCCATTGAACGCCAAAACATGTGATTATTGTATGATTGTGCACCAGCGCATTTTTCGAATTCTGTGCATAACTACCTAGATGATACATATCCTGGGACATGGATTGGACGCGGCGAACCTGTTGATTCGCCTCAATGATCCCCGGCACTCAATCCCTTGGATTTCTTCTTCTGGAACCACAAGAACTCTCTTGTTTATCAGACACCTTTGGATACAGTGGAAGATCTCGTAGCACAGATCGGAATAGCTGATGGAGAAATCGCAAGCACACTTTGTATGTTTTAGAGCGTCCGGCGGTCTTATAAACGTCGGTGTCGGTTGTGTAATGACCTTCGCAGCCGGAACATTGATCAATTTTTATAAAAGCTTCTCATCGTCTCTTTTCTTATGTTAAAATGCCTGTGCTGTAAATGTATGCTATATCTGCATTCCACCAACAAAATGCCTGCTATCACTCCTCAGAATTTTTCGGTAGAATTCGGCAACACCCTCTGTAAACATCGGTACCGATGTTGCAGCGAAGTTTTTTGGCGAAACATTTAATTTTAGTTTTTCGGCAAACATTTTAGCTCTAAACATTTTTTTTATTTCAGTTTTTTTGAATATCTTAAAACCTCCTCAGTTTTCACACTGCAGACTTATAACTAATTAAAGACTATAAAATCCCTTATATTTTCAAGCTTTTATTTTTCTTAAAGTTTTAATATTTTTGCAGATAAAGGTTCTAAACTACTTCTTCATTTTCAATAATTTACGACCCCCTGGTTCATCAAATCGGCATATTACTTACATGAAAAACAGCCTTTAAGAATGTGCTTTCATTTTTAAAAAAATCATAGTTAAAACATCATTTGTTATTTTTTTTATTAATTTTTTTCAGTTTTCAACAGTTCTCCGACTCCCTATATTTTTGCGATTTTCACCCCATATATGTCTTTTGGGACCCCATGTTGTATGATGATTTTGATTCTTCATCCTCTTGATGCCTGCTATCACCCCTCCGAATTTGTCGGTGGAATTCGGCAACACCATGTATATATATATATAATATAAATGTGTTTGTGTGTGTGTGCGTGCGTTCTATAAATAACAGTAAAAGTTTTGACAATAACATGAAGAAAGATAAGCAAAACTTAAATGTTACCACTCTTTGGTTTGTAGAATTTTCGAATACCTTATTTTTTTTTCTATTCAAGAACTATGTTCTTTTGCAATTATAGAATCACAGCATAACATAGAATGTTAGCTGAAAAATACTTGTGCAATGTGTTATGTAGAGTATTGTAAAGTAACATTTGAGATGAAATATTCAGTTACATATTTCGTGAGAGTGTGGCATCTGATGTAAATAAAAACTAAAAATGATAAAACATTAAATAATGAATTTAATATTCTCGTTGATACTTAAACTGACAACACAATTCAATTAGAGTAAATCTGTAAAAATTATTTTTTTTTTCTTTTGGAAAATGTTTGTGACTAATTTATTTTAATCAGTCAACAGGTATATGAACTTTTTTTGTACCTTAATTGTTATGATAAGGAAAATTAAGCAGACAAATTTTATAAATAAGTTAAGATTTAAAAATTCAACTATTATAGAGATGATTAATTAATTTTGTATTTGCATTCAATATTTTCAAATGCATGAATTAAAGATCATAATTAGGATGAATTTGTTGTTATGAAAAGCTTATACATTATAGTTAAAAAAATTAATGAAATTTTAATTTTCCTATTAATTTTATCATTTGGAAAAATAGACGTAAATAAATGCAGCAAAATGGTCAAACCTTCTTAAGCAACTATTCATTATATGAATTCATTACATAGAAAAAAAGAAATTTATGTAGAAATGCGTGAATTCAGAATCATTTGAATTCAAATATGTTTGTAAGTAATGTAATTGAATAAACAATTTTTTCAACATTTCAACATTCAACATTTCAATTTGGGGTTTTTTATAATACATTATAAAACATTGCAACATCTTCTTCGAGTATTTTCATTCCTTTCCTCTGAAAAAGACAAATATATCTATAAATTCAATCAAATTCATAAAATAGCCAGAGCAGTTTTCTGGCACTTTAATCAACCTGTAGAGGATTTTTCTTCAGTGTTAATTAGAGAATAATTAGAATGGAATTAATTATATAATATAGAATCATATGTGATTCCGTTACAGTAGATTTTATTCTCCAATTTCTTGAGAAGCAAGGAAAAACTAGTAGATTTTCTTGTAAAATTACAGTTTAAAATGAAAGATCCTTCATATCTTTATCTTTTTAAAAGTTAAAATATAACTTTTGAAATTATTTAAGGTAATTGTATTAAATATTGTTACTTATCATCAGGTTCGCTTGTAGTGGGTGTATGGTGTGAAAAAACAACCTGCAGGCCTCAGTAGAAAACAACAAAGACCTTTATTAAATACAAAGACATAGACGATGAATAAATACAAAGACGACAACTATATACAGAGGAGATGTACACATAAGACAGCACACTACAGCAAACAGTAATCGACCACAGCACACGAAGTGGCCATACAGAATCCAGCAGGAGAGGGGATCCTCGGAGCTTCACTCTATGGCTGAAACACTAATATATCTCTTCTATTTAACTGTATCTAACTGCCAACTCACTACCACACGACTGGCTACTCCACACACAACTTGATGCTGCTTCGACAATAGACTACAGAACACGGCACACGGTCCGGTTCAGCAATAGCTTGGGCTCTACAGAACGCTGGCACCCCGCCGTTGCTTCACTATCTTCTCGAAGACTCGTTATTTGTCTACGATTCCGATCTGATTTACTACAGCAAAGATGACAACGATTGATGGAGTACCCGCCCGAGATGGGCTACCTCAAAACCTTGCAAATGGATGGACCTGGCGTGAAGTAGTTTGCCCTGGACTGTGGTGATCCTGACGATTTGAGACTACTGGCCTTTTATAGCTCCCGGGAGGAGGGCTGAGAATCTTCTAGACCAATCAGGCGTATCTCGGTTCCTAATAGACGGATCGTTAAATTTCTCGAAGTTCCCAGCATTATCTATTTTGTCGCCAAAGTCGCCAAATACGACGCCAAGTCGCCAAGTTTGTCTCCAAGCCCTGGGATCACTGGCTCGGCACCCGAGCAGCATCCAATATAGATTGTTGTAAATCAGTCTTTTTGGTGATAGGACTAACCATGCTAGGAAGGAACTTTACAGGCTTGTAACAATATTTTTAATGTCCTAACAATGTTCTTTTATAAGACCATTTGAATTTCTATACTTGAATAATTAATGTTTAATACCAATCTTACATCTTCCAGTGATATTTACTCAAATCATATATTTTATTTTTTTCTTACAAAAAAATCCTCATAAATCATCAAAAAAATCCTCAAAAAATTATCATTTTTTACATGAAAATTATAAAAATTAATTTTAAAATTTAATGCATAATTTTTAAAAAAATAATTGGTACAATAATTATTTGTTATATTTTGTAGTTTGGAATAACAAATCCGTTTATTTAAAAATATTTTAACTTTTTTTAAATGCTTCAAAACTGGTGGGAAATTTGAAAATTTCATTTTATTTATCAATCGGTGTTTATAGATTGTATAGAAATGTAAAATGTTTCTTTAGTTATTTATAAGATTTTAAATAAGTAATTTGATAAATTTCTTCACTAGACTGTATTTGCTTTATACCACTTTTTTTGTTTAAAAAACATAATATTTTCAATTTTAATGTTTACAACTGACAAATGTTTATTTTCTAGGATTTTTTTACATCAACTTTATAAAAATTAATTTAAAAAAAATCCATAACATAACCAGCATAGCAAAAATTATAGGAATTTACCATATAATATTGTTACAAACCTGCAATTCGGCTTCCCAGCATAGTTTATTCCATCAATAGAAAGAAAGTTTTACAGTCATCTGAATGGGACTAGCGCGTCGGAGGTCCCAGAGCTTGGCGACAAATTTGGCGACTTTGGCGCCAAAATAGATAATACCCGAAACTTTGAGAATTTTCCCGATCCGTCCAGTAGGAACCGAGATACACCTCGAACGTTCCTGATTGGTTGAGAGGCTTCTAGCCCCGCCTCCTGAGACCTATGAAAGGGGCTGCGGCTGCCAGAGAGTCAAGTCCGAGTTGGGAGACGACGAAGACAGTAGTCGGGGAGACGACGGAGTAGTCCGAAGACGGAGCGGAAAAGCCAGTGGTCCGAGTTCGAGAGCAGCGGAGTCGAGTCGACGAAGTCAGTAATCCGAGCCAGAGTCGGAGAAGTAGAAGCGACTGAGTCAAGCTCGTGCTGAAGTGAGCTGTGCGCTACTGTCTGCAGTAGATTCTGGTTGTATGCTGTTGTATGCTACACGTCTCGGGTGAAGATAATCGTCTTCTGTGCTGTATATAGTTGACGCTTTTGTGCTGTCCTGTGTGTCTTCGTGTAAATAAACGTCGTTGTTTTTTTTCTACTTCTGCCTGCTGATTGAGCGTTCTTTACATCATATCACTCCCACTATCCAAACGAACCCCGGTAAAGAAAATTTCGTAACAATATAATATATATATATATATATATATATATATATATATAATATGGAAATTAGAATTTTGAAAAATCACTGTATGATAATATATTTAAGAACGCTTCAAAGCTTCATGAATTCCCGATGATTGAAATTCACATATATAATATCCTAAGATTAATAAGACTATTCTTCATTTTATAAACAACACTCCATCAATATTTTTTCATGTTAACTTATAATTTTTAGAATCTATTTTAAAATTTATTTTTTGTTCCCCGTGATCTATCTATCTACCTACAACTTTCTAAAGACATAATGATATACATGTATCGAGGGGGGATGAAAAAAATGCATGTTATTACAAAAATCATAACACTGTAACACGTTTTTTTTAGCTCTCTGAAATGTGCACGTTCGGGAATTTAATGATGCGATTTCTGCCCGAAGGCTATGTTTGTAATTTTTGTGAAAGAAAAAAATATATATCTGTATATATATATATATCCCAGTAACCGGATGTAATGGCGGAGAAAGAACTAGAATACTTACACGCGCAGTTTTCATGGAAGGAGTATAAAAAAGCACTAAGTTATTCTCTAGTTTTTTGCGAGCTACACGCCTGACGATTTTGCGCTTAGTTTTTCGCCTCATTTGTCGAAAGGGGAGGTGCGAAAAATTATTTCAGAATTTCCCTTTTCCGTCGGTTTTTTGTATGCGCCTTTTCCCATTCGATCCAGATCGGATGGTTATATTTTTTCTTCTACATCTGAGAGTAAATTATTATTCTGTTGCCGCAAGAAGTTCTAAAAATTCAATTAAAAAAAATAACAAAACATAAGTTTTCACAGTTAACAAATTCTCTTCTAGATTCTTTCAAAATAAAATTTTAAAAACTTAAGAGAAAATTAATTTATCTTTAATATGGTATATACACATTTATAAATATATAAATCAATTATGTATAATAAATCCATTGTTTATATTTCTTTATGAAACAAGAACATGTCTTCCCAAAGGTGGATGCTTGAGTAGTCATTGTATTGCACTGTGGAGTAATTTGGAGACTATAATATAAAATCTTTGAATAATAGAGCCCTAATTTGTAATATTTCAATCGTGTTACTTAATAATGATGCAATGTTACCATTGATGAATTGACATTCTGTATGAATCCGATGTGCTGGATATTTCAGCAAGATATTGGGCCACTATATAACAACCATATTGTCCTTTCTTATCTTTACTATACAATATTTGTTAAAATGGCGGTGGGCTCCAAATTCACATACCCTAGCACACTGTGAATTCAGGTTTTGGAGTAAGATCATGGAAGATGCATGTAACAGGAAAATATGATATCAGTGTCTGATAGGATTAGATATAGAAAGTGATATTATCAATTATGTGTGAAATGCTTTAGATACAACTGCTAATACTTTTGTGTAATGTACTTCATAACAGAAAGATTAAAATTAGTGCATTTCTGTCACTCGAATGGTAACTCAAATGTGGTTCATTTTGTATTTTGTCGGATGCTTTTGTGAATAATTCAAGTTTATCCAAATCTTAAGTATATCATTATTATTTGTGTGCATTCTAGTTATTTCCGTATGAATTAATTGCTGAAATAAAAAAAATTATTAAAGATTGCTAATAAGTTATTTGCTGAATCAACAGGTTTCTCCTTCATTCTTCTAATCGTAATTATAAAAATATCGCTTTTAGAAAAGGTTTCAAGCAGTTTTGAATCCGTCCATTCAATCCATTCGTCCTTCAGAATTTCGACATTCATTTTCCCTTCATTTTTAAGGCATATTTGCAACAGCGTTGGTTCTTATGTTGATTCTTTTAATATTGCATTTTCAACCTTCTCTTTCTTTTTATTTCATCCTCAAAGAAGTGAATAAAAATTTCATAGGATGGTATTAAACCATCACAGAAAGATGATAAAATCAACCAATTAAAAATATTTCCATTTTGATGTTTTCTGTTTTCAAAATATATCCTCAATGTTTTGAACCCGTTTTCAATACATATGCTTAAAGTCCAGGAAGTAATACACGTTGATATAAACCATTAGCAATAATGCATTTTATCAATGAGTCTATTTCATTCATTTTCCTCACCATTTTTTAATGTATTCAATTCCAGTTGCTCTTTTGATGATAAATTTAATTATTTTGTTTTGATAAAGTCATAAAATTAACATAACATTTTCATAAATCGTAAATTATTTTTGAAGTAGGTGTTTTAATCATTATTTATTTTATTCGTTTTATTTCCTTCAGAAACATACTATTTGCAATTCTTTTTTCTGTAGAACATAAATGCTCAATAATATAAATTCAGCATATCCACATTTAGTGTATTTAGTAGTGTATTCAGAGTAACGACATTTTGGATATGGAGGATGTAAGAGAAAAATAATATTTTTCTATTTAAAAAAATATAATATCATCGCTTAAAAAGCGTATCTTACTTCATTTTTTTAATTTTAAGAAAAAATTTTAAAATTTGAATTTTTTGCAATCAATAACTAATCTGTTTTGATTTTTTTTCATATTTGGTATAGCAATGAGATATTATATATTCATTTTTATTATGAGAAACTCAGAGATATTCGTTTGTTTTGAGAGTATTTGAGAAAATTTGGTTTCTCCTTTCTCTTAGGACATTTTAAAAAATTAGATTGATGGTGTTGCTTGTTAAGAGAGAAATGTTGTAACAGCATAGTTGTAATTTGCCTCATTATTATAATGAACATGCAATGTTTCTATAATAATGAGGCAAATGTTCATTGTAATAGACAATGCAATTTTCATTCTAATAAACAATGCAATTTTCATTGCAATAAAGAATGCAATGTTGCGTATGAAATATGCAATGTTTCATTGGCAACAATGAAAAATTGAAACCAGAAATGTTGCAAAACGAAATTCAGCACCAAAACTTTTTCACTTATGAGTGAAATGCATGATTAGAAAGGAAAAAAAAATTTAAATGGTTTAAAATTATTTCTGAAAAAGGTTTCATAACTTTTCTTAACGATTTTAAAGTTATAACACAGCTACGATTTTTAAAGTGACAAAACTTTATACTTAACAAAAGCAACAATATAAATGCAAATCATCTGACATGCAACTAGAATATCTAATGCATAGGATACGAGTGCGTAAATAGAAACTTTTAATGAAAGAATTGTTCATTTTGTTTAGAAAAATGGCCATGAGAAATCTAAATCTCTTACGAATCAATCAAACACTTTTTTCGCACACTAAGTTAAAAACGTTCAATAACATAAAAACACTCGAATTGTCATTATCGAATTAACGTTGCTCATATGGGTATTCTAGATAAATTATCTATTAACACATAAGAACATATGGTGCGATAATCATGAGAGACAAAAAACATGTAATCTTAGATCGTTGGAGTGGAGATGCCTGGGACAAATTCACCGATCAGGAAGTGGATGATAAATAATATAATAAATTCCAAATATTATCAGCAAATTAACAGCCAAAGATTAATTATAGTAAAACGTAACTTTTATATAGATTAAATATAGCTTTTTAAAGCATTTTTCTTAATTTTTGTTGATGAAAAACCTAAACGTGCTTTGATTTCTTCTTGACGAAGAACTAACTACCTGAACTTCGCTATGTCACTTTCGCCAACATAACTACGACAACAAATAATTCTTGCCATTTTGTCGGCTCTCGTATTATGTCGTATGCCTTCGTGGCACAAGTGTTTAGTACTTTTTATATAAACTTAGAATATAAATGTGAAGTAGCTGCTCTAAACTCAACCTATCAATTAATGAATCGATTCAAGTTATGAAAAGCGTTAAGCGTTTTATCAAAATAAGCATCATTGTTTTAAATATTTTGTAACAATAATCGCACGCATCTACATTATTTCAAGAAATATTACGAATAAATCTTTTAAGCATTTTTCATTGTATAAGCTATGCTTTTGAATGCTACAGAAATTTTTAAATACACCTTAGAAATCTGTGTTTGCATAAATTTTAGATAATCAAATGTCTATTCATGGCAAATTAATTAATTAATGTCTCTTCGTTAATTATAACATTCATCGTGCAGTTCAAAATGTTTTGCACAATTTATTGAAATCAACCAGTTATTTACTTTTAAAATAATAAATTTAGTAAAAAAACAAAAACAAAAATCAACATTCAAATTTTATTCAAAAAAAACTTTGCTGTAAAAATTGCATCTTGAATTTCATCAATTGAGAGTTCATTTATGAAAATATCATATTTTAACAATAATGAAAAATTATAACTGAAGTAAACAAATTTTAATTAATGTTTAAAAAAAGTATCACTCTTAGAAAGTACTGTAACAGTAGCTATGTGTATCTCTTTTAATTATAATTCAATTTATGTGAAATTTATTTCGGAGATAATATACTTTCTCAAACAGAAACTTTTTAATTAATAGAAAATTTATTAAAGTTTTTTCAAAACAAGAATATTTAATTTTAGAAATACGTACTTTTTAGATGCATCGAATGTATAAAATAATGGAAGGTTTCAAATAACTCGATTTTGGTTGTAACAAGGAGAATTTTAAAATTATCTAAAGTGCTAAATAATATATTTTTGTTACATTTTGTTATAAATAGTCTTGCAAACCCCTTATTTTCAATTCTTTTGAACTTCAGAATGTTTTTAAACAAAGCTAAGAATTAATGTTCTTGAAGCATTAATTAAATCCATAGAATATATGAATAAATACCTTATAACCGAAAAGCGAAAAATATGTTAAAAAATTGAAAGCTTAAGAATTCTTTTTATAAATTTTAATATTCGAAAGATCTAATAAAAACTTGAAAGAGCATAAACACATTTTTGCACATCTATACTTATAATAAAGCTCAATGTGTGTGTGTGTGTGTGTTGGCGCTCTACAGGCCAGACCATTCAACCTACAGCTTCCAAATTTGGCACGTGTAAACCTTGCAGGCCGAGAATGTGCACCTGGGGGTTATTTTTTCGAATTTTTAATTAGAATTTTATTTATTTAAAAATGAATCGAAATTTTGGCGTGTTTCTGCTATAACTTCCGAAAGTATTACCACACAATAAAGATTTTTACATGAAGTTAAAGATCAAAAATTTATCTTTTAAATGATACCAATGTTTTAACCTTAAAGTTAAATTTCTATTTTAATTGAATTTTTAAATAAATATTTTAACTATATTTTTCAACAATTTTTTTCGTACAAAATAAAAATAAAATTTAAGCTGCACGAGCACGCTTCGCATTCATGGGAAAAAATTAGCATCTTTCCAAGTGTTGCCATCACATTGATTAAAGCTCCAATTAAAAATAAATTAAATCTTTTTGGAAATGAAATCTGCAAAAATATAATTTTCGGCACGTGTTTGCAGGAAATGAAACAAATATGAAATATTATTTTTTCTAAAAAATAAATTCAAGAAAAATTATTTTATGATCCTTTACACTCTCTATATTATTAATCCAATAAATCAGTTTTACTTTAAGGCAAGTTTTGTTTAATATGAACAGAATATCCATTCAAATCAGGGCCACAAAGCTAATTTGTAAACCTTTAGTTAGACACATATCTGCTAAAATGGTCTAAATGGAAAATGATTATATTTTATGTAACGATTCAATAAATGCTCTAATAATGAACGAATTTTTGATTTTACATAAAGCTTCTGCTGTGGAAATCACGATTAACTAAATGTTCTTGAAACACTAATATTTTAAATAAAAAGAGTTAATTTCCAATCAACTAAATCAATCACTTAAACTGATTGATTTATGAAAATTTGAATATCACTATTCAATAAAAAAAGGATAATTTTAGTTTTTCCATCGATCGTTTCAAAGAAAATACTCCAATGAGCGCGCAGGTTTCTCAACATTAATTGACCTAAGATTATGAAAATGTTGAGTTTTTCTAAATTTTTAACATTCAAAACTTCATAAATAAGTCCTAGTTGATCGTGAAAAATAGAAACATTCATTCATTTATTTAAAATTTGGTGTGTCCAGAATATTTCTCAGAATATGATACCTTACTGCATTAAATTTAGACTTCATAATTTTTGAAATATATTTATAGGCCGCAACAAAATATTATTATTGATTTCATTTCAATCCTTTTGAAAGCAAAACTAGAAACTGAATTTTATGCTGAATCTGAGAAATTTTTGTTGAATTATTCTTGAGATATTACAGAAATTATGAAAAATATTTTGTAGTTCACATAAGACTTAAATACCGAGCGATTCTGTTTGCAATACTCATATTCAATAATAATAATAATAAATAAATAACAATAAAGATGATAAATAAAATAAAACGCTTGGTTTTATTAAAAAATATCTTTATAATAATTGCAATTTCATCATTTCCACTTTAAATTAAAGTTGAAGTTTTACCGGAAATGACAACAAATTAGGAAAATATATATAATAAATTGAACGAAACGATCTAAACAACAGTTTAAGTTTGGTGTGACTATCAAAATTTGAAGATTAAAAATGTTTTGTTTGAGAATCTATTAAGAGACCAGTTACTTAAAATATTTAATTGAAAATTGTAGCCAGAGGTAATACTGCCGAACCGGCTGGTCGCCAAAGGCTGCTAGTTTATAATAAACACAAATATGCAGCTTAGATTGTTTGCTACCTTGTAGCTAATATGTAGCTATCTCACCTGGTAGTGGATTTCAGAAAAAGTAATTTTAAGATTCATAATATTTGTAATAATGTACTACAAATTAAAGACTAAGAATTTGAAGATGATTAAAATAAAAAAAATATTCTACTTTTAATACATTAAGAGATTTTTGTTTTTTAAAAACTATTTTCATTAAATATAACTAATTTGAATTGCTTCAAGTTTATAAATCTGTAGTTTTGTAATCCTCTTTTTATTGATTTTTGAAATGTTAGAATTCTAAAAAAAGCTAAATTAATATTTCTAGAACTATATGTCCGATTTCAGATGAGTGACACTAACTAATAATGCATTTAAGAAAAACCTGACATAACATTAAAAATAATGAATTATAAGTTAACGTTTGAAAAATTTAAAAATATTTAATATAAAATATTCTATTTTTTAGTATATTATTTAAAACGTGCTTTTAAATTCTATTTTCATTGAATTAATTCTTAATTTACTGAACCAAACCTTTCCATATAATTCAAAAAATGATTTTTAAATTTATTTTTCTTTAAAAAAATTCGAATTAGAAAGTAATAAAAACTTTATATTGGTTGATTTTCTGGTTTATTGGATCTTACGGTGCTTAATCAAATTTATGCATTCTGCAATAGAAGAAAATGAGCAAAGTTTGTAACAAGAAAAACTGAAGCTCTACTTTTAATAATACGTAAAATATAAAGTAACTTAAGTAGCTTTCCATTTAGATATGTAATTTTTTTATCATAATATGCATTAGTTTAAGCAATTTTAATTTACGATTTCCACAACTTTTAAATGTGTAGAACGCCGAGAATACTCTTTCTCTAAGCTGACACCGAATAACTGGACAGCAGAGAATTCTTTACTTGGCTTCACTGAATAATATAGAGAAATAGAAAGTATTTGAGTTCCTTTTCAGTTGGCCAACTGGAATCGAACCTTTGATACAAATCTATAAGTTAGATTCGCTTCTTTATTTTACTTCTATACAGACGCTTCTTTATTTTGTATGTCTTTCAGATGAAATTTAGGCAGGAGTTTCTTTTGATAAATTTCTCCCATATTTTGATATAATCTAATTTTGATTTGAAGATCACATATTAAATGACATTTGTGAAATTTATCTTTTTTTTATTTAATCATTAAATTCACAGAAAGATTGATATAAATTTCAGAAATGTTTTCGTTTTAACTCTGGGAAGTCTAGAGGTGAAATATTTAACAAAAACTGGAGAACATTTTATTTTAATAATAAAAATATTTACTTTCTGTATCCTGTATACGTGGTATTAATAAAACACACATGCTTTGATAAAACCGAAATTTTTCTGAATCATACAGATTAGGTAGTGTCAAATTTCTTAAAAGTTCCAAACTGAAAACAGCGAATAAGACCAAGAATAAATTCTGCAGTTTCGTAAGCTCCTTCTCCCCCAGGAGTTAAACCTCAAACTTAAGTAGTACAATTTTATCTTCTCCCCTCCCATCCCACAAATCCCGCAAACTCTTGAATAGAATCTACAAGGTCATTAAACTTCAAAGAGAGACCACATAAAAAGTCTTTTTGTACATCTTTGAAACAGTCGTGCTCTTTCGAACGTGAGGGTTTGATTTTCTTTTAATTCTTGAGAGCTCCTTCACTTAATTCTGTTACCCTTTTTTGAATCATTTTTGTCTTCCAATCAAAAATCTTAAGAAGATTTAAAAGATTCCTTCTTCTTTATTTATTAGATTTGGTTATAAACTATTATTGAGGATATTTTTGTTTAAAGATCGGTTTATTATACTTGATTTTATTCCATTATTATAAATAAACCACCACAGTAACAGGCACGCAATTTGAAGAGAATTCAAAATAATCATTTTTTTCCTGTATGATTCGTATTCTGATAAAATCTAATCTATTTTCTTAAACTTCGCAAAACATATTTCTGTGTAAAAATAGGAGATTAAATTTAATTTTAATAGGAATGACATGAATAATCCATGGCAATGTGCCACTGAGATATTTTTCAAACTTATTTATCATTCCGCCAATTATTATAATTATTATAATTTGAAATTAAAATTATAGTTATTATAATTTGAAATTATAATTAATTATTATAATTTGAAATTATAATTAATTATTATAATTTGAAATTATAATTAATTATTATAATTTGAAATGAACAACACGAATAATTCATGGAAGTTCACTCATTTAATAATTTCCTAACTTAATTATCAAATTATCGTTTAAAGTAGTTAAATTTAGATATCAAATGATAAAAGTAATTTCTGGTAGTGCGCCGTTTTTATATTTTACATAATTCTAAGTTCATTCATTATTATAAATAAATTTTAGTGTAAAATAATGAGAATGGTAGCTCCCTATTTTCATGTTTCCCGAATTATCAGTTAATCGATTAATGTAGTAATTATATTTTGATGTAACATTTATAACTTTAAGCGAGCAATTCTTCTATATATAAAAATTCATTTCGTGTATCTTGGAAACAGTTTTAATGATATGGATCAAATTTTATATTTAGATAAGGTTTTGAAATTTAACTTTTAAGCTTTTATAATGAACGTTTTTAATAAAATGAATACACTTTTTAAATTTATCTATATAGGCGTCTTTTCTGAAAAAATGCGAGCCTTTTTCTATCTGTTTCATGCTGACAATGTCATACAGCGGCATCTCAGATCCGATTTCAAAATGTTAAAACTGAGTGTAAGTTCACAAATAGAAGTAAAGATAGATAAACTGTAAAATTAATACTGTGATACAGCATATTGTTTCAAATAACATGTTAAACTAAGTGTGTTCCTGCTTTTTTAAAAATTTAAATGACCAGTTCATATGTAGGTAAGGTAGAAAAATATTTATATGAATCAGTATGTGATTCGTATCTAAATACTTTTTAAAAAAAACAAAAACAACATGACTTTACAAGCAAGAAAAGAAAAAAAAAAACTGCAGCTTAACAAAAAACAAATTTAAGGGAACTATTTCTCGAAGTAATGAATTTGATTTAAATTTTCCCTCAACATTGAAAGGCAATGTTACATATTGTCCTTATAATTAACTCGATTTTTCTTTATTTAGAGGGAAGATTATACGAAATTGAATGATTATCGCTGAAAACTTTATTTTCGATGTAAGCCAAAGAGGCTTTGCACTTGGATGGTGCCTCTCACTCACCATTCAAGACGGTGCACCATTTTGACGCTTTACTTCTTTATTTTTCAATTTTGATCGTTAAAAACGCCTACAGAATGGTAAAAAAAAATGTGGATTACTTTTTCAGGGAAATTCAACTGAAAACAATTTTGTAGATTTATTTTTCAGAGCAATAAACAAATAGTTGTATTAGGTGAATAATCATGCATTGAATTACTTTTCCGAGTACAAAAGGTTAATAGGCTCCAGAGATAGTGAAGAAAAGCATCAAAATTACCTTCAATTCATTAAAAATATATTTGAGATTATGGTAAACATTTTATGAGTGAGCTCTCACTACTCAAGAAATAACTAAATTTAGTTTATCTGTGTCTAAAATTCTTCGCTGCAAAAGATTGCTTTGCATGGCATATGTAAAACATGAAATAGAACTTCCGTTACATGATTTTTGGAACTCACAATTAGCAGAATGTATGCCAGCTTAAAGACATCCTGTTTAATGGAAGAACAATTATTCCCTAAACTATGTAAATGCATTATGACTGAAAAATATTTTATCTTACTATAATATATTTATAAAACAGTATGTAGGTTCATATACTATAAGGTTAATCAACAATATTTCACTCATAAAAGGGCTTGAAAAGACTCTTTCGGGGATTTATTCAAAACTTTAGGCAGAATTTAAGAAGAGCGTAGAATATGGGCGAGGCTCGAATATTTTAAATAATGAGGACGTATCATGCAAGGTCTATCCGGAACAGTGAATAAAAAAAACGACTTCACTTCGCATTCAAAGGGTGGTAACAAAATTCGGCAGCGTCTAACATTTTTCTTCGAAATATTTTGTTAGATATTAAGCAATTTTCCAGATCAGGCCTCGCCCTTCCTATGCAATTAATATTAACCCTCAACCGTTTTGGTTGGAATTATTTAACCTGCCTTAAAAAGAATGAGGGAACACTTTTTCAATTATATTTTTTCGAAAAAATGATGGTATTTTTAATTCATTCGTTTTTTGAGCGCTCGATTTTTTCTGAAAATATGCTTTTTTTTCATTTGAGATGGGGAAAAAATCACGATAGAATCCTTTTAAAAGAAGAAAAAGAATGGCTTCCTAA
The DNA here is from genome assembly GCA_026543865.1 of Argiope aurantia. Lineage (NCBI taxonomy): Eukaryota > Metazoa > Arthropoda > Arachnida > Araneae > Araneidae > Argiope > Argiope aurantia. The sequence goes on along the minus strand of JAPMOR010118949.1, from coordinate 30,034 downwards.
TACTTTCGTGCTTTGTCTTAATTTTTAACTTTTTTTTTACTTAGTTTAATGGTTTGAAATATTTTAAGCAGTGCATTTTTTTCGCCATAAAAAAACAGTTGATATCGATAAATTCTATAATGAGATAACATTTAACATCAAATGACGTTTTATTCTTGTCTATGATTTAGAATTTCGATTATAGAATGTACAAGTGGCCAATTCAAATTTTGGGTGCTTGGGATTTGGTTACAAAGCAAGAGTTGGATCAAATGCGGATCAATTAATAACATATGCTATTTACCATGGTCAAAAGTCACAGATGGATTTGAGGAGTTAAATAGGCACAAAAAATAAGAAGAAATGTTTTATATTTTTTAATTAAAGTTTCACAAATATTTTAAAGCGTACAAAAATTGAAATAGATTCATTTCATTTTTAACATTTAATTGCATTTTTACACTTTTGCAGTTCACTTGTTGATTTTATAAATAAGTCATTGTTTTGTATATCTTTCTTTTATTTCATAATTTAGATTAATTCTTGTATTTTATAATTAGGTTATTCAATATGTTTTCTTTGAATATACTATATAATAGTTATTCCGAAAATATCTCCACTGTCTACAGAATGAATATTTTAATTTCTCTGACGTGCAGTAATGTATCGGCCTTTAACTAGCCATGTGTATCCCCATTCATACAATGTACAAGAGATTTGAAATGACTTCACTTCTGGAAATAGCAATGATTGAGATCAGGCAAATGCTGTTGTAAAGATTCAAAATTTACACAACAGTTGTTGCCGAAATCAAATTCTATAATTGAAAAAAAAAATGAATTTTAAATAAATATTGTTTTGCACTTAATTTTCCATTAGGTATTAATCCATTGAGTAAAGCATTCCTTTTCTTTAAGTTTTTATTCTTATTCTACTGGTAAAATTCGACTTACAATGTTATTTTTGCACTTAAAGAAGAAACGTGAGCTATTTTTTTTTCCTAAATTTTGCTCTGCAAATCGATTTCCTATATAACTAATTGATTTTTCCATTTCCATGACGACATATTGCGTACCATTTCCCATGGAAATAATATGCCTAGGAAATGACGTTGCCTTTCATCCAGTACTTTTTGGTGATACTAATAAATGACTGCATTAAACTAATTTCCAACCAATGTCAATAAAGATGAGAAGTTAACCAAACGAATTTTAAATAACTAATCAGAAAATTTAAGATTAAAATTTAAGCAGTACTAGGATTAAAAAATAAAAATTATTACATAGTAAACAATCAGTTCGAGGAGGAAGAGAGAATGAATAAAAAAAATTATCAGTTATTTATATTAGTTGGAGAATTCATATTGAGATATTTCTATAACACAGAGGACTATGGTAAATGGCTATAAGATTTTCACACCAAATATCACACTTTCTTACTTATTGAACTCTAAATATATTTCCTGTATATTTTAGTCAATGTGATTACAACAAAATTTTGTAAATAATCTCAAACATGTATTTAAATGTTCTTTTTCTATCCTTTTTGTTAAAATTTTAAATACCATTAAATAATTTTGATATATTTTTTTTAATGCTACGCAAGTTGTTTTTACTTTAGTGTCAACTAAATGAACTTTAGGTTCTCGGAAAGGAAGTACATAAATAGGAAATATTGAATCATACAAGATTAGATTTTGATACATTCCAAGTTTCTAATTTCCATGAGTGAGAAAATAATAATAATAATAATAAGTCATTTCTTTGAAAATCTATCTGTTCACTTATCTGTCTATTCTGCATTTGGCCATGATAAGTTAAAGAACAAGCTCTACTCAGAAATTTAATATGTAGCCTTCATGCCTAATCTGGAAATCTATATCAAATTTGTGACGAATTCTGCCAGTGGATTGACTGTCTGTCCGTATGTAAAGAACGTGATACCTCAACAGAGCAATGAGGTAGGCAAAGGAATGTTTGCATGTATTCTTGTTATTAAAATCATAGATTAGTGTCATATTTTGAAGGTAGTTCATCAGGAGCAATCAAAAATTTCAAAATAAATGCTTTCTTCACTTCTATATATAAACAAGCAATATCTAAAGACTCAAATGTATAGATTAAGAATATAATTATTCTACTATTTTGCCTAATTTAAAAGATAATCTTCAATTTAATGTTCTAGAAGTAAATTTATTGCGTAATTCAATATTAGCATACTCATAATACGGTTTGTAATAAAATTATTTAGTTATAGATAAAGAAATTATAACATTATGATGTTATATGAAACAGTAACGAAATTTCCTTTCTGAATAAAGTGCTGTGATTTTAGTAAAATTGCCTTAGTGTAATATTCGCTAGCTTTCCAAGTGAATATTATGGTTTTTTTATGTGATATAAACGCTTTTTCTTCCTTTTTACGGGATTTTTAAATTTTCAAAACATTTCAAAGCTTATGTCTGCATTTTAAAAATTAATTTTATTAGAAGACACTAAGTCGAAGGGTTGAGTTTAGTTTGGATTAATTCAATTGAAAGGAAATTTATAAAAATGATAAGCAATGGATGAAGCGATATAAACTTTGTTTCAAATAGATGATTTTCTCTTTAATGATCAATATATATTCTTGCTTTATAAAGAAACAGAATGAAATTGAGTTTGAATGTCAAGTCATTGAAAGGATTCGGTTATTTAAGTTCCTTCTACGGTGTAATAACAATGCATGGATTCGGTGCATGATTGTTAAGAATATATCTTTCAATGTTGTCACGGATTTTGACAAAGATCTAATTTCGGAATATTTGTTCATGTCTCCCACTTATATTGGATTTTTGATTTTAAAAACAATCTAAAACTTCAACCAATTTAAAAAAAACACACAAAAAAAAAACTGAAATCTAAAAAAATAAAAGGAAAATGTAGACACCTTTTCTGATAAAATCCATTCTAAAGAAAGCTATTTTTATTACATTCTTTTCTTTAGCGCTCGATATTTCTAAAAATAAACTTTTCTTTTTATGGCAAAGTAAGAGAAAAAAAAAAGAAACAGCAAATATTTTTTTCGCTTAAGAGGAACAGCTTTGTCTTTGTTTTCGAATTATCATTACGCTTAGCCAATTTTAAAAATATTTTAAGAGCTAGTTTCTTTAAAAGAATAATAAACGAGAAAGTTAACTCTAATAAATGGCGTAATGAGTAAAGATAAAATCGATAATTTCGAGAGGGAGGGTTAAAACATTTATAAGAAGGTTTATTGTTTCTTCGATTTTTTTTCTGTGATTTTTGTGAGTTTTATGTTTCATTTCTGTTTTGAAGAGCATCCCAGAAGTTGGTTGCACCAAAATTCTTTCAATAGTTTTAAATAAAATTCGAACAATAAGTTAACATTCGAATTTCATCTAAATGGCTCTTTTTGATTGGAATATTATTTATTTATTTTAAATGTACTGCATACTTGTAATTACAGTTTTTGCTATTTATCTAAATGTTTTCTACCAATTCAATCTGTTGATTGCAGGCATTTCCAGCAAATTTGAATAATATTTGGCTACAAGTGAATTGTTAAAATAGAATTTTATTCCAATTTTGATCTTTCATGAAAACGTACACACTGTTTTTTATATCATCTGTAATATCAGAATTAAAATATACGTGATACTTCCACTCTTCACAGGAAAATGTTATCTTTGAATTCGAAATTATAGTAAATCTTGTGGAATTTAAGATAAAATTATTTAATACTTTAATTATGTCATTTTACATATAGTTCTTTGTAATAAATTAATATTTGCTTAATGCAAATCTTCATAATCTATTTTGTATCTTATAATAAAGTGTTTGGCTTCGGCATCTTAAATCAAGTTTCAGTATATTGCCTAAATTATGAACTTTAAAATAACCAAGATCGTGAAAATCTAAAAAACTTTCATTTTATAATCAAATGGTAATAATAGCTCATTATCAGAATCATTCATCTATTTAAAAAAATTTCAAATGCAACTCTTAGAACTTTCTAATTATTCTTAAAAGCTTTTCCTTATGCTTCTAATTTAATAAATAACTTTCATCTGATTTTGCAAGTACTATTGTTATTACCTGACTATTACATTATTCTTTAACATCATCAAATTTATAAATCATTAGAGCATTATTATTAACAATCTGTTTAGCTCTTATGTTCAAATCCTGCTCCAGTAGATACTCTTCGTCTAAGCTCGAACTGGAACAATTAATATGATACCAAAGCGTTCGAATTCCATTGCATGTACAAATGTAATATTAGGATTTCTAATCACCTTACTCCTCTTTCCAAGTATATCATTCCACTAGTGATGAATATATCGATTATTTATCAGAAAATCATGAATAAGTAACCCTAAGAACTGCAGAATTTGTCAATAAATTTCGTTTCGGAATTATGGATTCGAAATAATTATGGAATGTGTGTGTGTATGAGGGAAGGTGAGGGGGGGGGTAAATCCAGCGTTTTCTTCAAAAATCTACATTTCAAGAGTGTTTAAACTCATCCAGCAATAATCTAAAAAGAAAATAAACAGAAAATGAAATAGAATTAAATAATGACTATTTTTATGATGCAAATATGCATGTAATATTAAATCCAAAGATAATATAAACTAAAGATGTTCGAAATTGTTGATGTATAAGGTTTGTCTCGGTAAATAAAGACTGCAAATTAAATTAGTAAATTAAGGCATTTTTCTCATTAAATATGATCATCTGCTTCGGTGAAATTCTTATTGTGGGCTCTCTTAGGCTTTTTCTACCTTCATATTGATTTTGAAGCCTTTTATGATGTCATCAGCTGTTTAATGACTTCTATTGACAATTTCTGGTATTTCTCGTACAGAATGTCCATCTTTAATATGCATAATAACCACTTTTCTTAACTCAGTGCTCATTTGGGCACTTTGCTTTGACATTTTAATTAAATTAATGCTAACTTTTACAGTAAACGAAAATAACACAATAGGGAAATTCCCCTGAACAACTACAACGATAACCATAAAGTTGGCAGTAATTTTCACTCAATGTTTTAATTATTTGGTGCATAATTGTGAGAGTCTAGCTTACGGACTCTTTTCCACAAATTTTACTTTTATGTCTAAATTGCTAATTATAATTTATGAATTGGCGCTATTTGGCTTTGTTTTCAACTGCACCATAAATTTATTGATAAAAAGAAACTTTTTCAATTTTTACTAATTTATAAGTTTTCTATGGTGTGTGGGGGGACGGGGGGTTGAGAATGAATACCTTTTGTTGTAATGTTTTTAAAAACTAAGCATACATTTAGCAATATTAATATGCGATATATAAGACCTGCTTTGATCAAGTTTAACCGTTAATATTTGGAATGACTTTGGATTCAGAATTGTTTCAGGATTTCTTTATTAAAAGATACCATATATTTGATCATGCTAAATTAATTACCATTAATATATTAAGATACCATTAATTGGGGTTACTTTGGATTAAGAATTGTTATTTCAGGATTTATTTAAATTCAGTTTGGTATTTTTTTATTAATTTATTCAGTTTGATAGATTTTTTTATCAATTTATTCTATTTGATAATTTTTTATCAATTTATTCAATTTGATATTTTTAAAACAGAATCTGGCTTGAATTTTTTAAATTTTATGTATATTTATTTTAGACAGAGATTTTTTTAATACAAAAATTAAATATCATCTGCATCAGACAAAAACTTTGTTTTTAGATGACTTCTTTTCTCAAATTATTTTAAAGATATAATTCCATTTTTAATACACTAATATAGACGCAATATTTAAGTATATACTGACATTAAAATTGTGGATGAGTTATTGTAAGTTGCATCACACATTTTGAATAAAGTTACTAGCATTACGACACAGCAATGTAATATTCTTCCATAACGTATCCTAATTCCTAAATACAAAAATATGAAATATTAATGATGTACACATTCTTTAAATAGGTGACATTTTGAATAAAGAAGAATAAAGGATTTGAATAAAGAATAATATTTTGAACTTTAATCATAACGAATTCTAATGCTTGAAAGCAATTATGAGCTTGCATAAATGAAATATTAGTAGTATATGTATTGTTTTAAAAATAAGCAATCTTTTCAAAACTAAAAAAAAAAATATTGATTACTATAATAAAATAGCTTTCAAATAAATGAAGGATTATATTAAAATGTTAGCCTATCATAATATAGTTTAGAATGTTCCATTCAAAGAATATTATGAAGATACTAAACTTATTGAAAGATATCAAAATGTGATTGGTACTTTTTATAACTTTAGAACAAGAATTATAAGAAATTATTATTGCAGTCTCATTTAAAAAATTGCTTTCTTGGGATTTTTCAGAGACATATGAGATTGTCAGAAATAAAGGTTGACGAAAATTAAAATATAATACTTCTATTTTGAAAGATGCAAATAAAAAAAAAAAGATTTATTTCATTTAAGTAACATCATCACTTTTTTTAATTTTTAAACATATGTTCACAAGTTTTTGAGTATTTTTTTAATATAAAATCATTTAGTATTTTAATAACGCATTGACATTTTGTACATGCATTAAAAAACTTGAATATGTATCTGAGTTATCATGCTTACGTCAATACGAATGAACAGATAACATAATCGGAAATGGTGTTAGACAATACTTTAATGTGCTTCTACAATTCAGGAGAAAAATTTACACATCTTATTTTTTCTAAATTGCTGGGACCCATTAACATTTGAGTATGCATTCCGAAATTTAATACATATCTAAAATTCTATTGATAAAGCAATGGAGCGTCTAGTTCCATGGATTTTCTGTTAACTTGTTCACATGTATACAAATTGACTGAACGAAAAACTTCACAGTAAAGAATATTGTTCCAATAATAATATAGAATTAAAATATGAGTTTAATAAACATATACCAAATTTCATTCGTCTGATTTGTTTTGTTTCTGGTATGACCCCGGTGGCCTGGTGGTAAGGTCTTGGCTTTGGAACCAGAAGGATTCCACCGAAGAACCGTCGTGTAAGAGGGGTCTGGTGCACGTTAAATCCGACGGGGACAAACGTTCTCCTGCTACTGTGTTGTGGAAGCTTGGAGTGGGGGGGGGGGGTGCCAGTTCAAATGTCATCCTCGTCATCTGAGCGTGGATCAGAATTACAAGGTCTGTTCCAAAATACCCCTTGAGTTACTTTAAAACGGGACGTTAATATAACTATACTAAACCAAATTATTTTGTTTCGAAATTATTAGGTCATAGATAGAAAGACAAAAAACAAATAGAAATTTTTCGGACTCAGACAAAATTAAAGTGTTAAAATTCATTTAAATCTTGAAGGGGAATTTTGCAGATAACAATCTATTTTCTGATTTAATAGATTTTCTCTCATATACTAAAATATAAATGATTTCTACCATTTTCACGAAATTCTCTAATCACATAAGCAGACTTTTCGGCAAGAGAAACATACCAACAAATAATTATCTTACAGTTTTTAATCTCGGCTATTAGATCAAATATTTCCTATCCAATAAAGATTACTTCAAATGAAACTTGCCGAGACTGATGGGGGCATTCTTTTCCCAACAAAATTTATTTTATTTCTGTAGGCGGGTCCACAGCGCGCAAGAGGTGAGCTTCATTACAGCAGCGCGGGTAATAAAAAGAGATCCATGCTTGCCTGTTGTTATAACAGAAGTAGTTGTTGCAAGATTAAAAGAGATCTTACTTTTATGAATGTCACGGTGTTTTATTGTGGCACGGTTTTACGGGGAGAGCGCCATTTTCATGAAGATTTTATAGCCCTCTCTTCTGTCGGGATATTTTTCGCGCATAAGGAGGCGATAATGTATGGAAATAATAACACTTCTATGAGCGTTTTCAGTGGCTCTATGCAAATGAAAATAGTGACGTCGAAGGATGTTAAAAACAGAGATATAAAGTTGTGTAAGTAATATTGTAATTTCGTGAAAAGTGAAAAGATGCGTTTAGATGCTTGTCGAAACATCCCGCAGTCTAATTTGAAGATGTTTCTGATAGCTGCACGGTAAAAACAAAATCCGTATTTTCTATTTCAAGGTTTTGCAACTTTTAGTAGATTATTCAACATTATTTCTTTATTATATATATGTTATTCAATGGTGAAGAAACATTTATTAACGCGTTGCTGTTGTTGTCGCGTTTTACAGAAATATAACTTTATAGAAAATTATCAGTTTAGAGTGATTTCATTCTGTTTGTAAGGCTTGCCAAGACAATTAATTAATGATTCATAATAAAAATATAGTGTACTGTAAAATAAAGTGACTATGACTTGAAGTGTGGCATATTCTGAGGTAATGTGACCGTTTACCTCAAATAGACCCTAAGAGTCTACTTGAGAACTCTATATCAAAATTCTTCCTTAAGTAGACTCTTGGGGTCTACTTGAGGAAGGAATTTGAGAGAGATTATAAATTTTAACTGGGCTACTTTCTTGGATATCTAAGAAGTTAGCTCACAATAACGTTCCAATAGAAAGAAAGTCAACAAAGAAGAGAATGAATTTTCAACAACTTGTCTAATTGAAACCTGCAAATTTTCTCTAAAGTGCACATATACCCGAAGGATCAGCTTCTAAATAACGTTGTTTAAGAAATTAAACACTAAAACATTCTTTCTCTAAGTGCTAATCCATATATTGCTTATTAGACTATTGATAATTTAAATATAAATGATAATTCGCAGAATTGCGCATATAATAACCAAATTTCAAGTTTGTTACATTGATGTCTTGATAACTGATCTTGATACAACTTTCTGGGGAACGAACCAAGATGAAGAGCAAAGAAGGTAATGCGCTTATAACATACTTTTTTGTTTGTTTCCATAAAGAATCATCCTCTACAAGAACAATTTAATGACTGATTATAACACATTTACCATTTTAATACTGACAGAGTATTAAGGTGTTTTTGAAATTGTAAAGCTTTACCCAATTCTCATTTTGAAGACATGGCCATATGTTATGCTGTGCTTTCTTTGAAAAGTAATCTTTAATTTTATATTTTGTTATCTTATTCTTTTTCCTTTCCAAAATATTTTTCATACCTTATTATTTTTCCTTTTCAAAATTCAATTCATCGAAAATGTATATTCATTTTTATTTAACTAGGAAAAAATAATAATTACGTGCATTTAGATATGAGCTTTCAAGAAATAAATATTTTATACATTTCTCAGACTTTATGTAAGTTATTTTGATAATATAACTCTTTAAATGGAAAAAAATATTATCTTGCATTTTTAGCTATTGCGTATGACTTTCTTTAACAGATTTTAGCTTTCTGTGCTTTTACTTTACAAATGATCAAAAAAGTTTTAAAATTTTCTATTTATCTCCATGTATCTATACATTTTTAAGTATTTTTCGTTAGAACAAAAACTAGAAACTTTTAGAATCTTTTTTTAAAATTTGTGTTTGATGTACTACAGACAAAATTGGCTCTTGTGGCAAAAAGTACTATTACAATACCTGAAAAATCGTCAATGAGGTATTGGAGAAATCTGAACCTCAACTTTTGAAGACTGTGGGGGAAAAAAACTAATATACTATTCGAGGAAAGAATATGATATTGAATGTGAAGCTACAATTTGAAATGTTGTTTCGTTATAGATGCATGAGGGAGAATTGTTTTTAAGATGGAAGCAGTAGTCCAGTCCTTAATATTGATCCGTTCATAACTAGATATTTTATGCCAAAGATAAATTATTCCAATATATATAAAAAAAATCACTTCTCATTTTAGAAAATCAGATCCCTGGCTTACCTAACAAATTAATGTGCATTTAAATGCTATTTCATTCTTTTATTTTCAAGATTTAGTTAGAAAAAAATTATGACAGAAATATTATGAGTAAAAATTGATTTTATGTTATAGCTAATATTTATAAGAAAAATTAATTTCATATAAATTTGTTTCTTACACTGCTTTATAAATTTATCTTTGAAAAATAAAAAACATTATAAAATGAGAGAAATATGTATCAAAAAACGGTATTCTTATCAATACTATTTCTTTTATGATATGCACAATATTACACACAAACTTCAAAGCCATCTTTGGGATGTTTCTGCTTTTCACTTAATTATCTTACTAAATGCTAAAATTTTGAATGAATTACCCTTTGAATCATGAACTGCTTCTTTCAATATCTCCTTTTCAAGTAATTCTCAAACTTTTCTATATTCTGCTGTGATAAATTTATTCATTTTATTCTGCATTTTTAGAAACAAAAAAGTTAATTTATCTACTTTAATCGATTACACTCATCTTTATCGTTTATCTGAAATTACAAAAACTCTGAAAATATTTCGATTACGAAATCAAAGGAACATAAATTTCAGATTCATCTCAGTTTTTTTATTGTTAATTCACATCACATTCCCTTGCACATGATGTTGGTTCATGTTAAATCATCCATTGTTGTAGTTTGATCGTTTATAGATGTCTGGGAAATTCCAAGAGTAGAAGAGCAGCTCTTGAGTCACCCTTATCACCAGATTAAGTTCAAGTCTTTAAGGTCTTCCCTTAAACAGCCTACAAATAGCTTCTCGATGAGACAGTCCATTTAAAAATCTAAACCAAGTTTTCATGGCTTAGGTTTTCGGGAAGCTATTTACTTTATGGCCTCAGAATCTAAGGAATTAAACTTATGCACAAACCTATAAGTTCAATATCAGTAACTGTTAGAAGATTAAAAGAGTTCTTACTTTTTATGAATGTGGTGACGTTTTATTGTGGTACCGTTTTATGAGGAGAACGCCATTTTCATGAAGGTTTTATAGCTTTCTCTTCTGTTTGGATATCCATTGTGCATAAGAAGATTATGTATGGGAATAATAGTTCTGTAACTCCTTTAAAGTCTGTAACTCTTATGCATATGAAATTACGTACTGCGAAGATTCTATTAGAAAAAGAAAGGAAATATTTGTACTTAAAATTTCTGTATTCATTCGAAATTCTAACAAAAATGGAAACCATAAAATTTTCATTTGTAACTTTGATTCATATATCTGTAAGGAAAAAAAAAGCAAATAGAGGATTACCGTTCCCACATCCCTTTCATCAAACCCATTTGTTAAACATCCTTCCCCCATTAAGCATCCAAACGCTTAATTACAGCCCTTAACTTGACCTCACGCTCCCTGCATAAACCCCTTCCCAAAGAAAAATTAATATTATTTTTATTTTAGAGATTCCTGCATACTAGAAGTCGTTCTTGTAAACCCTTTTAAAAGGACAGATTAAAACAGCCTGGGATTTTGATTAAACCATTCGTCAACCGTCCAGGTCCAACCAACTCTTGAATATCTCTTTCGCTCGTTCATGTTGTAACTCTCCCTCTTAATGACAGAACTGAAGGAGAAGAAAAAGAGGGAAAAAATCTACCTTCTTCCCACTCCAACTAATTAAAGCTCTAAATGTAGAATATAAGGCACAATGAAAAAATCTTTAGGAATATTTTCCGTGCCATTAGTCTTCGGGGCACATTATTTTAATTCATGTGGCTCGGAAGATTTATCATCGATAGTTCTTCCACCCCTCCTCGTCATTCCATCCATGCGTTGTGACTCCCTCCCCCCTTGTCACCGTTCTCACAGTCCATTGGTCCCTCCCCCCCCCCCCCCTCCCTTCTCATACATTCAGCAAGTTCTGTCTATGGACTGATGCTTAGGAGGGAGAGTGAAACGGTCCGTGCGAAAAATGTCGACTCATAAAGCACAGTTGAGTAGAAACTTCTCGTCTGAGCTGCACTGGAATTAAAAACATCTTTCTTTCTAGCTTGTTCTTTTTTTATGAGTGTATATTTTTTATATAATTATAATGAAGTGTTTTCAGTTATCCTTCTCTTATGGTATGTGGTAGAATCGATGAATAGTTTCATTTTGTCGTAAAACAAAACTGATAAAATATATTTTGTTCTTTAAACGTATGTTATACATTGAGGGAAAAAAATGAAGACAATTATAGTGAAAGACAATCTGTCGTTCAATAATTTATCTCCATATTAGAGAAGAGTTTAGCAGTATAATTATGTAGTTTAATATTAAAATAATGAAGTCAAGAGGTTAATATCAATTATTACCAAAAGGAATTTAACTTCAAATAATCAAATAAAATTGAGGGGTAATTTAAAAAATAAACATATTATTTATTACAAAAACATTAAGTTATTTTTCCTCCATGTTTGCATGGTGGAAAAACTTTTATAAATTGATATGTTTATGGATTGGTATATAGGTCGCCCTGACAAATATCAATGTCGTATTTTTTAAGTTATTTCTGAATGCAAGTAAGGATCTGAATACAACAGAAATATACTAAACATTATCTAACAAATTGTTCGAAAAATCTATCTTTCCATATTCTATTCGTTAGATATAAAAAAAAATTGGGAAACCGTTATGCATATCGTCGGAGAAACCTTTCTAACAAAAGGTTATTATACTTTCTTCTAATTTATGAACAGTTTTCCCTTCGAATCTGCCTAATAGCCTAAACAGTTCAATAATTCTGAAATAAAACAGATTCCATTATCTGTGAGATATACTGAAAAGGAGACCTATTAATAATCCATGCTTTCTGAATTATTTTGATACAGAAAAAATTATAAACCTCATGCAACAGCAAAAGTATAAAATATCTTTGGAAAAATATAAATGGCTATTCGAAACTAAACAAATGGTATAATATATATCATTCTTTTACATAAACCTACTTTTCGGCATTTCTATGAAATTACACCTGAAGATGGCGTTACTAGTTTATGAAATCCTGCTTTTGAATAATTAATTTCGCGCCAAAAAAAATCACGCTTGATGTTTTCGAACTCGTTAATTCAGTTTAATTATCGAACTCTTCTAATACGCAACTTATGTTTATTATGTTATGATTTTTTGTATACTTTATAATCGCACTTTTACACATTGTAAGCGTTTCTCAAAAATCTATGAATATAATATAAATATTATAATATAATTTTAAAATCAAGCTTCATTATATTCCTTGAATTTTTACCTTACATACAATGGCTTTCAAAATGATCCAGTAATTCTGAACTTGTGATCGAATAACTTGCTATTATTTATTTGTTAATTTCAATTATCGTAACATAAACATTTTTAGATTATGTATTTCAAATTTAATTGATAACATTTTGTTTTATGTATTTGAAATTTAAAAACTTTCAATGGCTTCAATACATTTGATATATATGTTTTTGTTAGTAATATGCAGTGTAATCCTGCAACAATATACAAATATTAAACAACACAAAGTGATGTATAAGTCTTGAACGCTGTTGCATATTTTCCCCCAATATTATGCTCTATTAAAAATAATTTTTGCATATCATATTATGTGTTTAATTTTATTACAAATTTGTATAATATTATACAGGTTTTTTGTTGGTCTCAGGATTGTATGAAGACATGCATTCTTAAAAGCTACATCTTCATAATCTCATCTCCTTTATAAACTGAATTCATTCATCTTATAAACTAAATCCAATTTACTAAAATATAAACTTTCATATTTTTAACATCTATATAAATTGTCACAGATTTCTTAAAATATTTGTGAAGATTCATATAATTATTACAGCAAATATTTTCCTATCCTTTCTCCTATCTGCTTGCCAGCCCCATTCCTTCCACTTCACCACATCGCTATATCTATTAATTCTTTTATAGAAAAGGTTAAGTATTCCTCGTGATTCCTGTATGGAATATCAGTCCTTATCTTTAAGTAATGTCCTCTAATGGCTATCACTATCTCTCTGCCTATTCATTGACCAATGGCGTTATCCAAGATCATGAGAGTAGGCCCGACCCAATGTTTCCCTACCGACTCATTAGAAACAGCGACTGAAATCACTGATCCATCAATGGCGCCGTCACTGCCTCGCCTTCCAATGCTCCACAGAACAATTTCGTCCCATTCTTGAGCGTGCCTTTCGATAGTAGTTACCTGCGGTGTTAAAATGTCGCTCGCTTTTAAATCAAATTTTGGGAATTTATCTTAAATGAGATGAATTAAATTTCCTTTTATATTGTAGTTTATATCGAAATATGAAAGTTAAAACTAGAGATGATTACTCCAATTTTAAATGTGCTGCTTTTGGCATTAATACATATATTTATATGTGTAGAAATGACTCTTTTTTTTTCTCGGAAACTAGTGCTTGTGTGTGCGCGCGGGCTCACGTATGGGCTATCCCTCTTACTCCGGAGCGTGAGAAAATACTGAAGTCAGCAGTTTTAAGGAGCTCGTGTAGAATTAATTAAATAAAAATAGTGGAATAGTGGAATTAATTAATAAAAATAGTGGCCTAAATTAAGATAAAAATCTGGTAATTAAGATTTTAATTATATTTTAAAATATCATTACTCACACGCACAAATACATAAAAAAGGAGTTTAACTTGAGTAAAATTTGAAGTTATCCCATTCAAATTATATTAAAGCGAACTACTTATAAAATATTATATATTCTTAAATAGATTTTAACCTATTTAAATAAAACATAACAATATTTTATTACACACCTTTTACACTACCTTGCAGTTGGAAAAAGAAAGTTAAGTCTTTTTAATAAGAAAATATTTATTTTAAAATTTTATCAATAACTAAATGCAGTAAATACTACTATTACTGGCAGTTTGGCATATTTAACAAATTTACAAATATGTTAGATTTTTTTTCTAAATTAAAATTTCAGAAATAATGAAAGAAAACGCTATATATATGTAATAACGCTATATGTCAGAATATTCTGATGATTTTTTAAAGCCAAATATGATATTTCAAGCAAACTCTATTATATCTTGGGGTATCTTATTTGTCTGAAAATTCAACACGCTGTGACGTTGGAAAAAGTAGCTTGAAACATTATTTGAAGTAGAATTAATCATGGATAATAATCAATTAATTTAATTGAAATTTCATGGCGCCATCTAGTAACGAATTTTTTAAAAAATAATCATAAGAGTTCATAATATAGGAATGAATTTTATATATAAATTTAAAATATTACTTTCAACGCACTAAATAGGTGTCTTTGTATAGCCAGTTTTCATGAAATTTGTTTTAATCTGTAATTCAAATCAGATCAATATCTTGATATCATGATTATTTTCTTTTTCCAAAACTAGACATAGAGTATTAATGAAATAAGTAATTATTAAGATTTATCTGAAGCCGTTTGGTGAATCCCACCAATTACACAGGTACTATGATCTGTTGCAAATAAGAGCTTTTGCTGATTCTTCTTGAAGGAGATAGGTTCCGTCAGCGATGACTACATTATTATTCTTTCGAATTACTACTTTTTTGGGAAGCGAGAATCGGAGTACTGACTTGGATCACTATCTCATCCACATAATTTATTGGCACTACCGGCAGGCACATGTTCATGGGTCATTAAAATACATCAGAACTTCGAATCACAATGAGATGGCAAGAAAACTGCCTAAGACAGATCCTTTTATCAAAATTTAATGTGTGGCATCAACGACATACCTGCAGCAGAGTGTTTTCTTAGTTCTTCAGATTCAAAGCTGCAATTTCTAATAGGCCTCTGAGGCCTGGAAAACACAATAAATAGTTTTTGATATTCTTCATGTGAATTTCTTGCTAAATGCAATTCCATAAAAGAAAAAAAAATTTAATCCTTGTAAAAAATATTTTCCTATATATATATATATATATATATATGATTTCCAAGCATTCAGTATTCTTTCATAACACACAAAAAAATTAAACATTCCAAAAACTGAAAATTTAGTTCTCTTAAAAAAAGGGACTATTCAGAATTAAAAAAACACTTTTTAAAAATATTTTTCAAATGAATTCAAATATTCGATTGAAAGATTGAAATACAGCATTTATTTTTGTATCTATCAAAACTTTCAAATAATCCTTTCAAAGGCCATATCAGAAAAGTTTTAGTAAGGAATTAGGAAAGTTCTTCGAATTTGGATGTCAAAAGGCGCATTCCGGGAAATGATACTTAAAAGAGCAATAAATAGATGTTATCTGAGTTCCGAGAACAATTACGTATATTACGGTATGTGTAGAAAGAATTTCTATATTTACTATTAATATTTCGACGAAATACTTAGCCTCTTTCTTCTTCAAAAAACATTGTTTCTGGGAAATAGACTTAAATTAAAAATAGTTTCCTCCTAACTTTCCAATTAGAATTAAGCAAAATTGGGAATCTCATTTGATCATAAGTGTTTTAGAGGAAATATATTGAATTCTCATGGTAAATTTATTTCTGTAAGTGAGTCGACCTCTGGGCCTCGAGTCTAGAGATCTCGAAACTCAATTAAGGTTGATTCATTAAGATGTAGTATTTGATGCACCTGAAATCTGATATCGAAGTTCGAATTCTTTACCTTTGAAGTGGCATTTGTTAGATCAGATGTTGTTATTATTGTGCTCTCCGTTCGAAGAATATCCATTGTGCTGTTTTAACTCAATAATTTAATATGACTAAGCTAAATATTTGGAAAAATAGATTAATAAAGAATGTTAACAAACATTTTGAGTGTATTATATTAATATTCCTACATTTCGAATGGCAGTGGTTGCTTGGTGATGCAGTCTCAGTCTCGAAATCAGATCATCGCAAGTTTGAAACCACCAAATGTCGCCATATATTATTTAATCATGGTGAAAGAACTAAACTTGACATCAAGGGTCGAATTTTCTCAAGTTGGTGTGGAAAGAAGTTATTAGTCTTACCAGTCGACATATCGTTTTCATAGTCTGACGAAGATTAAAACTTTTGAAAATAGCTCCATAATAACTTCATATTTCTTAGAAGCTGGATACTAACCCAATAAATGATAATTAAATTTAATCCGGACTTTTATGAATAAACGACTCGTATTTTCTACATGTATTTGGAAGCATCTTCTAATAAATGAGATTAGGCAATGAAATGAAGTATTATGTATTTTTATAAATTATCTGTATTTTCTATTCTTGCAGCATACATTACATTGTAAATAATGTAAAAAAAATAAATTACACTTCAAGTCTCAGAATGTTTTCAAGAAAATAGTGTTTTTAAGTTTTTGCATTTTGTGATGGTGAAATTTAAGCTATTTATAAAGTGGATTTAAGTGAATTATTATTAAAAAGTAAACTAGAGATTGCGGAAGGATGCCAATTTCAGGAATACGTATTTAGACAATGTGGAAATAAAAAGAGAAAAACTATCGGGAGCTGTCTCCCCAAAACTTTCTCGCATACTCTCTAATAATGATGTCTTGCCAGACAATAGTAACGAAATATTAATTTTTCGCGTGAATTTAGCATTTGTACTCGGTCTATAGTGTCATCCTTGGCGATTTCTTTGGCGAGTAATCCTTGTGATGCGTTAATAATGTCCAAAAATCGAATTTGTGTTTTAGACATGTTTTTTCCAATTGAATTATTTTTCCGATTGAAATAAAATTTGATGCAAAACTAAAATTGTAGTCACAAATTCTCATACCAAATTCGATAAACTTCAGTCACTGCGTTTTTGAATTCTAATGTTTTTCTGAAAATGCAAACCGATAGACAGTCATTTCTTTGCTAGATTAGGCTCAAAATTTGTCAAATGTCTACACTGTAGATGTTAAATCTGTGTACTGAATCTTATCGATCGGGCTCTCTTCGTTTTAATTATCATGTTAATTTATATCCAAACAGACGGACTTGCTCTGAATAGATTTTACTCAAAATGTGATAGAAATCTGCTAACTCTGAGTAAAAATCATAAGCCAAATTTCAACCGTATAGTACAAATGAGTTTTGAGTTATTCATTATCATAAACATATAACACAGGACATTTTCCAAGAATGTGTTTCTTGAACTCACTGAGATCTTGGAGATTCGTCAGAATCTCGAGTTCGAATTTTTTGACGATTAATATATTTTCTCTACATTGTGCCTGCGAGAAAGTAAAAAGGAAATTTTTGATAAAAATCGTAAAGTATTTTAACTTTTTAATCTTAGGCAGGTTTTCTTTAACTTAATTTACATGTACTAATTGAATTGCATTAAAATATTTATGGCAGTTATTGGTATCTATTGCTTTTCTGTACTTTTAACGATTTGCAATTAATAGCTATCACGATTGCGATTGATATTTTGTACAACAATAGTGTGCTACTTTAATACAAATGTACTGAGTCGGAATTCTACTTCCATTTAGAATCAGTTTATATCACGACATAAGAAGTTGACCAGACTACTTGGAGATGAAATTGACTAATATTGATCAAATGATCCTCACATCACAAAAATAAATATATAACATTTAATTATTTTTCTTAACTTAAACATAACCTAATTCATTTTAACTCAACCTGGGTTGACAGATTTCAAGTTGAAATAAGGTGGAATACAGAATAACAAAATGGAAACTAGAGGAAATATTAATAGGGGCTATAATAAGACTTTTCATCCATCCTACCTTATTTTTCATTCTTGGAACTTTTCTGAGCCATTCGTTTTTCTGTGTTACGAAATGCATACCATAGAGTTATGGCCATTAGCTTTCTTTTTCTACTGTGCTGTTAAAAGGGATACTTAAACTGCTTTCATGCTTTATCTGCATGCCATACATATTCTGCTTGAGCGACTTATTTAATTTGTCTGTATGCCGTGTGGGCAAAATGAGCTTGCGTGTTTCATAATTGAATTGCTAGTATTTGTTTTAATCTAAAATTAGTTTATTATGTAGTTAATAAAGAATTTAATGCATTTATCTGGGTATAAAGAAATGGGACATAATCATCAAATTCATTTGCCATAGTCAAATCTCATTTAACGAATGCATATATAATATGAATGTACGACAAGGATATATCATGCCCGCACATGCTGGATTAGCCTGTATCTTGTATATTAATCTGTCTTGAGCCTTTGTTAGAAGCAAATCCCTATTACCGGATAGAAGAGGCTTTGGATTCCGAGGGCTTTGAGCAAGTGTCGATGAAGCTTTAATCCACGAGATTTTATCTCTAGCCAAAATCATGGGAGAGGCTGGTTGGTTGGTTGATGGAGTTTATTGGCGCAAGAACCATTTTTGATTAAACTGCGCCAAACATACGGTAAGATTTAATCCTATTTTAAAAGTTTAAAAATTTCTTTCTAAATTGCATCATTTTCCTGAACTTGTCAATCTGTAAAATCTACAAAACGTAAGAGCATGATAAACCAGAATCTAAGAGTTATTTAAGAATCAAATCGTAAAGTAAAAGCCAATCAATTTTAAAAAGGTAAAAAGATGGGGATGGGGTACTTTATGAAGAATATCTTTTAATTTTATTTGAGGAGAGTGAAAGTAGCGAATCCGTTCATTGTTAAATTGTGGACATTCTATTAAGATGTGAAGAACCGTCAAAGGACATTGACATGCTGTACATCGGGGTGCGGGTTCCCCCAACAGTAAATGTTTATGTGTGAGCCGTGTGTGAGAGGCTGAATAGCTACGATGTTGGGAATGGTGGTGAAATAACAAACCCTGAACTACTGAAGAGTTTGTGGAGCTGATTTATGTGTTTCAGCAAAAATTTGTGGTTAATATTTGTTCAGATGAGGAGGAAATAATAGTTTCAGTAGTACAACAAATTTTCAATCAAATAAGATAAATTCTGAAAGAATGAAAAAATATGACATTGTACTTTGAGAAGCCATTGTGGCAGTAACTACGGAAGCTACAAATTCGTTTATTGATAATACTATGTTTCATTTTCGCCAAAAAGTGGATGTAGCTGGGACTAAAATTTCATCTTCGGGACCAGGGGGTTCCAGGTTCGAGACACGATTCTAACGAAGAACCACCGTATAAGCAAGTTTGTTGCGCGTTAAATCCGTCGAGACCAAACATATACCCGCTGGTGTGATGCGGAGGTTCCAGTGTGTGTGGGAGGGGGGGGGTACCAGCTCATGTATCATTCCTCGTTATCTGATCGCCGCTCAAAATTATGAGTTTTTCCCAAAAATAACCCTTGTGTTGCTTTAAAACGGTACATTAATATAACTAAACTCATTTTCGCCAAAGTTTTTAGACGATTTTCATGTAAAAAAGTGAATTATAAAAATAAATTACATAATTTTAAATTTTCTTGAGTATTATTTAGAAAGAAAATTATTTTCCTATTTTATATGGGTTTTTTTATTCAAAACATTTGTTCGCTTAACAATAAAGTGAGTCTTTCGAGTGAACAATAAGAATCAAGAGCGACTTATGCTCTTTAAAGGAAGTTCCACTGTATTTTCCCTGACTTATTTAATTCACAAATATAATTCTTATAACTAAATATATCTCGGTCATAATAGAATACACTTGAAGATATGTTTGACGATTGATAAAGAGACGATAACATTTCTTAAAAATCATTCCTTTGAATCTTGTTGTGAGATAAAATGTTAATATCCGTCTCCGGTGATGGTAGCTTGTCCTTGTCTCAAAGTAAATTGCACAAAATCAGTTCCTCTAAAAAGAAAAAAAGATCCTTTAATTTTTAAAGTTTACCTTCTAATGTAGCACCAGGCTATAATTTAAATACCAACTTTGAGTAAAATCGGGGTAAAGGATTTCATCATGAAAGTTTCTTTGAGTGTTTAAATTTCAAAGTCGTAACCATTCAAGTTGGAAAAAAATTATTCAAATGTCATGTTCTATCGATAGCTGCACAATTTGTAACATTTGCACATCGATACTGCACAATTTGCAACATTCGTATTAAATGTTGCAAAATGTAGAACCAATGATTGAAAATTTCCCATGCTGAAGCATGAAAAGCATTATATAAATATTTATACATTTTTTTAAAATTAATATATAATATTTAATAGTTTTGTGAGTGGTATTCCTTATTAAATTATTATATTCTAATAGGTTACGTATCAATCCTATGTTCATTTAATGGTTCACTTTTTTTTCTCATTTGTTCAATCATAAAAAAAAAATCGGTTATTCTATATCTCAATATCCTGTACACCTCATAAGATAAAACAAAAGCTAGATTTTTTTAAAGTCTTATTTACTAATCCCAAATTAAGAAAAAGAATATAATCTGCTGTAAAATTTATCAGTCTTAAAAGTAAACAATTATATAAAATTAATAGAAACATTCTCTTAATTGCACGAATTTTCAAAATTCCGATGAATGGTGGAATATATTCCTATGTAAAATAAACAAGCAAAAAACTTTAAATTTCAATACAAAAAGTCAAGATAAAAAAGAAATATGAAAATCGAACTAAATGCGCTAAAATGAATGAAATAATATTTCAATGAAAAGATCATCCAGGAATTTTTACCTTCGAACTCAATCTATTAAAAAAGAAAAAAAAAATTCAGTGTCAAGATAAAGATATAATTAAATACTATATTTCATATGTTTCAGTATATCTGTGTTCCATTTCACTGATGAAATTTAGTTCTACTTTATTAAGGTTTTTTTTTTTCGTCTTTCAAATTCTCTGCAATAACCACTCAGCACTCTTTAGGCAAAAATTAACCCTCTCATGAATATTGTACCAAACAATATCAATCAAAAGGTCCATAATGTCCCGAAGGTAATCCCCCAGGCATCATATTCTTGAACATCTGACTAGACTGCACCTCTTCCATTACAAACGTCCGGGAGGACAGACAATAATGCACTCTAATCCCATGAAGTTTATCAATTCATCAAAAGATCATCTTTCTCCGAGTCCCTCCAAGGATTGGCAGATGAAAGTCCCATATTAAGAGATTCTTTCCCTTCCCGCCTCCCTTTGCCACCTACGTTCCTGGGTCCTTTCCTGTGCCAAGTCATTTTACTCAAATTAGCTTTCGCAAGCGGATTAAAGAAGGCGTACGAGACTTACTCTGGGAGTGAAAGAGGTGCCTTCATAAGGACAGGCCTCCATATTTGGCAGATTATTTCAGTTCTTTGGCATTTGTGGGAACGCAAAATAATTCTCGAGTTAGAGTGAAACCTGATCGTGCGTTTTATGTTGTGTTGTTCTAAACTTTCGTCAAAAAAATACCTCATTTAAATGTTTTCAAAAACGCTAAGTTGATATGCTATTATTTGAGTGCTTTCAGTTGGCTATGCGACTTATTTCACGTTATATTTCAGCTACCTGTTGTTGAAAACAAAAAAAAATCGGAAAGTTTAAGATGAAATAGAATTTGATCCTGCAAATAGGATAGCATAACTATAATCTTCTAATATAATTCAAAATTTTAATGGCAGTAATAAAATAAATTCTTGCTTAAACCCCTTTGAAACATGGTAAACATAGTTTTATAACGGGGAAATATATTGAGGGACCTCATTTTATTATGTAAAAGCTTCCGCATTGGTGTATTCATGTTTGTCAGCAGTTCGATTTTTTTCTTTGATCCCTTGGCGTTCTTGAGACATGAGGCATAAATAACGCCAATAATTTGAATTTATTTTTTATCAATATGTTATCAAAACAAAAGTTCCTAATGCTAAAAATCTAAAACACCTAAACGCTTAAAGCATTCTACTAAAAATAATGTTATAAACTTTCTTTATATAATGTTATTTTTCTTTGTGAAAACGTATTTTATGATCTTTACTTTTCTGTTTCAAAACCTATTACTCATATTGAAATTTTATTTTTATTAATAGAAATAATACCATAACAAAACTTCAAAACGGATAGAACGATAATTATTTTCGATGAGATTTTTTAAAATCTTAACTTTATAGTGGTTCAACAAAAAAAAAATATTATCAAGTATCATATATATATATTTTTAAATTAGTTTTATTGATATGGAAAATGTGCAACAAGTAATCACCTTGAGTATCGATAGCGAGAAGAATTAAAGTTGTGAAAGAGAAAAATTAAAGGATAAAATCTAATTATAATAAAGAACAAAATATAATGCCGGCGTTCTGACTTAGGAGTAGCGCGTCTTCCCCGTGATCTGGGCATTCCAGGTTCAAGTCTTGGTTCGGCCATGGTTGTTCTTCCCTGTTTTCTATCTGCGAGGTGTGTGAATGTTCCCCCATGTGAAAAGGTGTTGTACAAGCGAATGTGTGTGTGCCATCATCATTTGAGCTAGAAGTCAGACTTCTTGCCACGGGTGCTCAGGGGTCTTTACCCTCAGAAGATACTGCATCCCCCCTTTCCGTTGGAAAGCGGACACGACATCATCATCAGCAAAATATAATTGATTGATTAGAAAAAATAATGCAATTCTTTATTTTTATTCTTTTATTTATTTTGAAAATGTATGAAAAGGAAATTGAGAAAACAAGAAATAGAGTTTTATTTGTTGGGGCCTATAAACTAATTTCAAACCAAAGTTACCTTTATACAACTACTCGATGTTGAATTTTTATTTGAATTGATATATTATATTTTTTTGTTTATTCGTTTAACTTGAATTGATCCAATAAAATTTATAAACTTTCAGGTGCAACTGATTTTATTTATATAAATGAAAAAGTAATCTAAATTCTTAAGAAAAAGTAATTTGTTCTATTTAACATGGATTATTTTAGAAAATTTAAAATACTAGCCTATTTCATTTTATAGCTATTTATTAATTCCTTTAATTTTATTTTAAGGGACTATTCATTCATTTATTTTATGTTCGAAATTTAAAAAAAAAGTGTTTTTTTGCAATTCACATATTAATTTATATCAGAAAAAGAAATAATCTGTGACATAAAAAAAGGATAGAAACATTATTGTACTAAATTGGGTTATAATCATTTTATTAAATTAAAAAACAAAGAAATAAATATCTACAATTATAATCCATTCATATAAGTTTGTAACTCAATACCAAATAGTTAATTTCATAAATAACCGACATTTTTCCAAAAGGTATTTCATCGTTCATCATCATGCATTTATAAATTATAATATCAAAATTAAATAAAAGGCCATTTTCAGAGTTTCACCATATTTCACAAATAATTCAGTTCTCAACTCCCCAACCATGATTAATTAAGGAGTATAATGTAGATTACAAGCAAAACAAACCACAAAAGACTACCTCTAAAACAAAAATTCTAATGAATAATTTATATCCACTAAAATTATTTAGATACATTAATTATTTTTTATTTCCCCACATTAATAAAATGTGTGGTTTTCATCAAATTCTCTCAAAATATCGAGTGTTTCATTTCATTGCCAACACCGTTTTTCAAAAATAAAAGCTGCTCATATAATTAAAAACAGTATTTCTTCCGTTTGCAGAAAGTTGTTTTACGATAAAAGCTTTTTCCATCATTTCCCGGAAAAGAAATTTTCGTACGTCTCTTTGAAACGAGCTAAAAATATTTTGCACTTTTTAAAGAGAGAGCAAGAAAAAAAAATTAAATTGCTTGTTGGAGGAATTCGAAAGGGAATTATGAGCGTCAACAGGAAAAATATTCCTCATAAGAAATTAAGAGGAAAAAAATATGGAAATGAGCGAATATCTTTGTAATTATTAATTTAAAATTGCTATCTGCAGAACTCGTTGGGAATTCTGACTAGCAGCGCCATCTCTTGGTTACTTGAAGAAATTCATAACTTGTAAATGTTGTTTCCCTTCGATAATATATTTAATGCACAGTAGCCATTCTTAAAGATTTGATCAGTTAATTCCAAGCCTACTCATATATACCTACTGTTCAATTAATATTATAGTTTTGCAATAATTGTCAGTTAATCTTCTTACATTTTCCATTTTTTTTTCCTTTTTGTTTGTGCTGTTATCGGAATTAAATATACTTATACAAAAATAAAAAATTATCAGCTTTAATGGCTTTTGGGAAACTAATCTTTCATTTTGCTATCTGAGCAGAAAACAGAACAGTCACATTTTTTTTCAGTTTTTAATGAAATTTTGTCCTAACACCTTCACTATTATTTATGTCCCTTACGATTTTATTATTTCATGAATTGCCTGAAAATTAAGGGTTTTTTTAAAAATCTAAAATGGGTTTCTTGGTATCTTTAAGAAATATTTCAATTAATTTAATTTCTGCCCAAAGTAAATTGCTGTAAATTGAAGATTTTATTTTTTAATTAATTAATGAATTATCCTACACTTTTTAATTATTAAATAGATACTTTTTTATTATTAAATGTTACTTTGATATGATTCATTAATTTAAAATAACTTTTGCAAAGTATTTAAGGAATTTGTTGAAATTCTTTGCCATTAATATTTTTCAAAATTTAAATTTCAGATAACAATGGGAATTTAAAATAAAAATGCTACTTTTTACACCAAAATTTAAAAATTAAGGAGGAATTTTCTTTAAAATAAAATTGGCAAAAGAAATTGAAATTATCAAGGAAGAAATCGAGCAAAAAAAATTAACTTTTCATGAAAAAAAGGGTATAAATTAAAAACGAAACGAAAACTGGCATTTTTTTTTCTTTCATAGAAAATAATATAGTTAAAAAATTATTTTAAGAATAACTTTTGCAGTTTCTTCATAACTTCAAATAATTTCTTTGGTCCTTACACTTTGGCTGGCATAGTTTTTTTTAATGCTCAATCATTTATGAATTTTATATCTATCTACATAAAACCATATAGAAATATGTTAAATTTTTGCACATTCGTTTGTGCAATGGTTTTTGGTAAATTTTGAACTATCTGAAATTATTACGGTATCAAAAAAAAATGTTAAGCTCTATCGTTTAATATAGCGATTAATTTATTAAAGCTATTATTATTTAAGAAGAAATGTTTTAATGGATAATTTCATTGGTTTTTATTTTTGATTTTCACAAAAAATATTTTAAACATAGCAGCAACAGATATTCTCCTGAATACCTGTAAATTACAATTTTTTTCTCAAGCGATTTCAATATATCTAATTAGCCTTTAATTTAAAGCAGCTGTTATATATCTCAAATTCAGCATGATCTCTCAGATCATGCCCCACCATCATTCTATTTTTACATATAGTATCTTAAATTTTAAGATTAAACTTCTGAAATGTCGTTAATGTTTGTTTGCTATAAATAATATAAATAATAATAATGTTTAAAATAATAATTATACTGTAAAATGGTGTAAATAATAATTATGTTTTTTAAAGGTTATTGATGGACTAAGAAAAAGTGAAATTATTTATACCAATTTTTAAGAATGTTTCGTAATTTAAGAAATTCTTTAACCCATTTAGATAATTCTTAGTTTAATAAATACACTGATACTCAAATTAAATATATAAATGAAAAATAAATATAGGAGAATATATCTGAAGTTGAGTGCAGTGTCTTGTCAGATCGGATTTCGAGCTCTGGCGTCATTTTAATTCAAAAAATCAGTATTTTATTTTAAACCGATGTTTTATTAATTCCCAATTCTCAAACATCTATGGGGGGGGGCATAAAAATGCTACGAAACCATTTTCAAATTACTTCAAAGAAGAACTCTATAAATGCCTATACTCTCTCTATAAAACTCTATAAAAAGATCATTTGCAAATAATAATGGATTAACTAAAACCTCCTCAATGTATTTCTTTAAAAGTTCTAAAAAATAAAAATAAAAACTCACATTTTAAAAACTTATTTATAAAATGCTAAGTTTCATATATCGGTAAAATAGTAAGAAAGAAAAAATATCTGTTTTAATTATATTGCATATTCTTTTGTTAATTTTGTCTTAAAAGTAACTCATATTCTTTAAGAGTATTTTTTTAACTGAGTTTTTAAGCTTAAAATATTTTTTTCTAAAACAAAGAATTTTAACAAAAAGTTTCTAATCTGAATTTACTGAAGATTTTGTATCGAGGGTTTAAATGTTTAAGATTTTTTTTAAGATTTTGTGCTAATCTCATATCTAATAGACTTTTCAGATTTTTTACTAGTTTAAGACTTTTTGGGAAGGAATAATTAAAATGAGATTTTTTTAAAAAATGAATGCTATGATAACCAGGACATTCTTTACAGGTTTAATGACTTTTGAACTGTGTTATCCATATAAACGGTTAATTGTATTGTACAATAACGTGACATTTTTAACTTTTTATGCATAATATCTTCTTTCTTACTGTATTTTCTTATTTTATTTTTTAAAATGAATAGGAGTTCTAAAATTTCATAGAGTTTTTATTTCCTTTTAAATTAATCAGTTTTTACAGTCTCTACCTTTCAAATTTTCCTGAAAAAAACTATGCTAGCAGTATTATCTATTAAAATTTAAGAAAAGCTTTTAACCTATTCTGAGCAAATCTAACTTTTTAAGAAAATTATTTTTTTTTAATTTTACATTGAGCTATTCTGATAAGTGTTTTTATTATTATTTATAACATATTAAGCCTTTATTTGTCTTAAGAATTTTTTGAGGAATATTTTGCAGGGAAAAAATCTATTAATACTTCTATTATATTATGACTTTAAGAATTTTACAAATTAAACATTCAAATGATTAAACTATTTAGAAATGAAAGTGGTTCTAATGTTTCCCATTTTATATTTCATGTAGCAATTGTTTTATTTAAAGTCACAAAGTTTTCAAAACAGGTGAAAATTTAATTTTTAATTCATATTCTAATTTAAGTTATTCAATCCATGGCCTCTTTTTATAAGACTCGATTCGTGATTCATCATCTAGATTTTTTCCTTATTTTGAAAACTGAAATTTAAAAATAATATACCAACTAAAAATATCAACAATCTCATTTAAATCAGCCATTTAAATGAGATTATTGATATTATGTGTTAATGAAACTCTGTTTAAGATAAAGTTATAGATATTGGACTCTAGAATCTTATCTCCCTAAACTCTGTTCAGTAATTTTGAAATTAATATTGGTGTAATTGGCGAAAATAAAAGCTTTATTAATTTGATACATATGGTCAGAATGAAGTATTAATTTTATTTATTACGTTATAATAATGTACACTAATTCTTTATTTAACTGATAAATTGGTACATGCGTTCTTAAATTACAGGTTAACAATAATACGTATCTACTGAAATATTCATACTCCCCAAATACTTCAGTTCTTAAATTACAGGTTTACAAAAATACGAATCTACTGAAATGTTTGTATTCCCTAAATACCTGCCGGCAATGAAATAGAAAAGAATAATGCAACCATTTAATATCGAGCGTTTTTGGCGCGTTTCCGAAAAGAATAAGACTTTATGATTTTCCAGACTTGAAGACCATTTTTTTTTAGAATAATCCATTGTTTTATCCTTCATTTTATCCGTTGCAAACGTCTATCGAGTTTCCAATAACTTTTGAACTGCTGTTTACTGTAGTTTCCTTTTCTTTTTTTTTCTATTTATTGACTTGTGTTTCCATTCTTTCTAAACTGGTATCCGAAGAAGAAAGAGCCTTGTTCTGTTTCCAACAGAAGATCGATGTTTTCTCACTTTTAAGTTTGAATTCCTTTAAAGTCTACTTCCCTTAAGAAAAAAGACTTTTCATGTTAAGGTTGCCTGATTTTTATATTCTAAAAATAAAGAAAAACTATGCCCGGTGAATGCATATTGATTTTCATTATTATAGCAGTTGCATAAAGTGGTTCGCCGCACGGAAACTTTATGAAATATTGAATCTGGAATTCACACGAAAATTTTATTTCACTTTTATGTGGTAGCATTCTGTGAAAGGAAAACATAAAAATTTAAATCACAAAGTATTCAATAAAATTCTATTTTATTCGTCTCAAAAAATAAAGTAAAAAAATTATTGTTATTTTGCTTTGAATGAAGTTCCGAGAACTTCTCTGATTTCAAAATATGTTGCAGAATTATTTTTTTTCTAAAATGCTTTGGGTGAAATTCTGATTTGTTTTCGTTATATTCCTTCGATCCATATTATTGAAGAAATTTTTTGTAAAGTTTGGAAAAAAAATAATATGACATTAACAAAACTTGAATGTTTGTTAATTGTGAAGTTTGAATTAAAATACAGGATTAAATTTCATCAAAAAAACTGTAGAAAAAATTCAATAAGTGTCAGATCAAATTCAGACAGTATGCGTTTCAGAGTAGGGGAAAAAATTGCAATTTGATGCTAATTTCATTTCAGCAATACAACTTTAAAGCACTTTCAGCATGCTCATTATTTCAAAATTATTTGGGCCATTATTTAAAAATGAAGAAAAATTCAATTCTGTGATCCACTCTGATTGGAGACCTATTTGCGATTCCCGATTTTTAATTAAAATTAGCGAATCACTAATCTTTGTTAATAAAAAATAAATGAATTTCAAATGTATAAGATTAAAATTTCAAATAGTAACATGAATCAGCAAGATAATCGAAAGAACAATCAAAACGCCGGAATAATAGAAAATTCTTCATCGTTTATGTATTCTTATCGTTTGCGTCGCATTAAATCTTTTTAATAAAAAAACGGTATTATCCAGAAAATTGTGTTTAAAAATTTGACTTCATTTTATAAGTCTTTTTAATATGTAATCAGTTTCCTGATGAACCGAAAAA
Source organism: Argiope aurantia (assembly GCA_026543865.1). Lineage (NCBI taxonomy): Eukaryota > Metazoa > Arthropoda > Arachnida > Araneae > Araneidae > Argiope > Argiope aurantia. The sequence continues at coordinate 524 of JAPMOR010118949.1, read as the reverse complement.
AGTATAACTGAAAGAATATTATTATTATATATACATCATACACCTTCAAAATCCGCTCTATTTATATTTTAATTATCATCCGAGTTTTAAAACTTTTAAATTTAAAAAAAAAGAGAAATGTTTGATGAATTTAATAAATATATTTGTTTTTCTTAATCGTTATTAATGAATATCCTAACACTTAACTTTTCAATTTACTTAATCCTTCGATAATTCTCAAAGGCAGTATTAAATAAAAGATTTTTATACTCTTCAACAAATCTGCATTTTTAATGATGATATATATTTATTTAATATAAATAGAGTAATGTAGATAATGTCAAATACATAATTCATCAAAAATAGAGATAATAACTTGAATTAAAAGTATTTATCAAAAAGTAGACCCGACTTTATAAGCTCTTAAAAAAAGAAATGAAAGTGTCATGTATAAGCATCCTTAAAAACAAAAAAGGGGGCATTTTTTAATCGTATCTCAAAGAAAGCGCCTTTTAATATTTCAATCAACAATTATTCTGATTTCG
>JAPMOR010118938.1:15947-43324 GCA_026543865.1 Argiope aurantia | reverse complement strand
AATGATAAATAATCCTTTGAATGACTAGTGATTTTGAATAATTTTTGCGCTTTTATTTCGTTTGACAAATATGTTTGAATTTCGGGAAAATTGTTACAGTTTTTCGGAGAATTACTACAATTTTACAGCAGTTTTCTTGATGAATTGAGAGATTTTTTTATAACATATAAAAAGCAACAGATTATCTTAATATCCAGTTTTAGAACACAATTTCTATTTCGAAAAGGATCCAGTAATTCATACTGTGGGCAGACGACAAGGTCGCCTCCTAAACCAACAACACCTGATCAATAAAAGTGCACATGATCCTGCATATAGATTTTATTTTCATTAGATGGGATTCGTATTTCCAATCAGGAACTTCTTTGCTATGTATTAGAAGAATATAGATTTTTTACAGAACTTTTCTGCTATATTCGATAATAAGTTAGTTAAATTTTTTTATAAAAAAGTTCAAGACTTCTGTCACTTCATTAATATTTTTGTATCGTAATACTTTCACCAGTTTATAGATAAAATTAGATACATTTAATTTGGAGTTTTTCATCTAAGGTTTCTTTCCAGGTAAATTTTCAAAAGTACTATTTGCATCATACCTTATGAAAAAAATAATGCGAATAGTCATTTATTATTTTAGAAACGAGACCATATTTGAAGTTCATGAAATTTTAGACTGGAATTGTGTCTTTAATAAGGTATTCGCATTAAAATTAACCATAATGTGATCTAAAATTCATAATTTAAGATAATTCATAATTAAGAGCTATCATTAACAGCCAATTTTCGAATTTGCTGGGCATTCAAACTTCATGGGATATCGAGCTAACAATTTTTTTATTAGTTCTAGAATTGTCTTTTCTATTAGTTCTATAACTGTTTGTACGTTTGTCTATTCGCTATACTAGGCGTTTCGAAAGCTTATGAAAATATCCCTTAAAATCTTCCATTAATATTCGGTTTTTCCACGGCGATAAACATACGGTTTTTATTTTCATTTCATCAGCAAAACCTAAGTATTGTAAAGCTAGAAAAAGCAGAAACCGAGTCAAAAAAATATCGCAAGAAATATAAGTCATTAAACTATTTGGCATTAAATCGAGAAATCCTTTTTTCTAACTAATTACTTAAACATCCTCAACTTATGATTTTGCAAGATTTTTATAATTTAATAAAAAGTAGTTGCATAAATTCATATGGATAAAAGTAAGGAATGCTGGGAAGAGAATTAAGATCTAAATTCAGACTTATTTAATAAAAAAATTATATATTAATAGCTTTATTTCAATTAATAAAAAAATGAGAAAGGTTATAAACATAAAAAGTGACAAAGATGAAAATGTCAGAAATTCGACAAATTTTGTTTTTGCATATATCTGACTAATAATATTCATATTTTTTATCTCGTTTTCATTGATAAACTTTTGTTACCTAATATTATATATTATATATATAATGTCACCATCATTACCCGATAAAAATTACAAAGAGCACACCAGTATCCTTCACATGCTCTTTTGAATTTATAGGCCTACCAGACATTTTTGACGATTAACACATTAAAAATCAACGCTCATTTGATATAGAAAATTTGATTTTTGTACTATCATGCAACGCAGTCCTAAATCTGAGTAATGAAGATAAGTATAACATACCAGACAATAAGAAAAGTATTAATATAATACTGCTTAATAGCAGAATGATGTCTCAAGGAATATCAGGAGTTGCGCTTTAATCAACCATTTTAAATATTTCAGATTAAGAGTTCCGATTAATGTCCACAGTTCTTTGATTTTTTGCAGTTAAATTTAGTTGCACAACCAAATATTAATATTTTTTCTGAACTTGTGACAAATCATTTGTAATATTTACTTGATCTCCAACTTTTTAAAGGCAAGTTTAAATATTTTTTAACTATAGATATTCAAATTTTCAAATTGAACGTTTTATTTTAGCATTCATCAGAATTTGGAACTTAATCTGAAAACGAAGTGGAAAAGGCAGATGTGCTCGTAAAGAAAACTAGCAAAGGGAATTAAAAATAAACCTGAATGGCCGCAATATGTGCTTTACAAAGTAACATCTGCGCTGTATATATTTCACACTATGGCAACATCGAATGATGAATAATATTTCAGTTGGGAACAGGTGAAGTTAACAATCCGCTGCCAGTAAAATCATAAAAAAATTACTCTTGGAAGACCAAAAATTTTACTATGGTCTGTAAAAAAATATTATATAAATTAGTTTGATAAAAAATTAACTCTGAAAAAGAAATTATTTTACAAATTCAGCAATAAATCATATGTAACCTAATCACCTTTTAAAAGATGGGCAATTTTAGTTGAATCATTTGGTTGATAAAAATTATACAATTCTCACCATTTTTCACATTTGCTTCCAGTTTGGGCTTTCACTTTATGACAGAATAAATCTTTCCCGGTTCCAGACCATTTACTTCCCAATACTTTCAAAATGAATATGCTAGTAGTTTATTTCTACAAATTTTGAGAAATGAAAAGAGGAAACAATCGATAAATATTCAAACTAAATCATCTAGATCATTGCATTGACCAAGACCAGTTCTCGTCTAGAGACCAATTGACGTGTAATCGAACAGAATAAATACAACTACTTCCGAGCTCAGGATGACAGCAAATAAGAATGGACAGTTAATACAAAAAAATTAAATTGAATTAAGAAGAAAACTTATAACAACGAAAGGTGATTGAAAGACTATCATGTAACCTCATGAAGACATAATCTAAGAAGATTCACAACGCACCGATTCGGGCAATTTCTGACCTTTCAAAGGAACAAAAAAAAAAATGCTCACAACTTTATAATTCATTTTCTCAAACAAAAAATAAAACGTATTTGACAAAATTTCCAAAAGACCGAAACGGTTCAATATTCAAATTTCTATCTAGATAATGGTTGGAGTGCTGGCCTTAGATTACCCAGTAAGATGAAATATTTAGAAATAAAACAATTCAATTATTTTTATTTGATCTTATTATATATATCAACAATTCGGTAAAGCAGAAATATATTTATTGCTCTGAATTTTTATTTCGCATATATTTATATTATTCAAACTGGAAAAATTAAACTAATAACTAATATTGAGCAATATTAATGTAATGAAAAGTTAAAAGCATATTTGCTATTATCCTTGAATTTAAGACACCAAAATATCAAAAAATATAAAACCAAAATAGCTTTAAAATATATAAAGAAGTAAAAATCATTTTACAATCACAAACTATTTAGATTAGATGAACGAAGAATGTTTTCAATTATTAGCAGGAGCAAAGTGCTCAAAATAGCAGTAGAAATTATATTTTAGAAGTGCATTGTAGATTTCAGTCATCGAAACGAGATACAATTCTTTAAGTTTAAATTCTGAATTCCAAATAAACACGCTACATCACACAACTAAATATTGATATATAGATACGCAAAGTGGAAAAAAATTCATTTGTGTTTTCACGGAAAAATTTGTCATGCTTATCATTTTTTTCCAACAATTTTGCCACCGTCTATCAGTAATTTGACTTGCTTTGCTATGATATAATAATTGCCAGTTTTTATATGCAGTTGAAACAAATAGGTAACTCCACTACGTTAAATCGCGATTTTGATACAATTTTCAGAAACTGGCTTAATGAAATGAATAATAAAATATTACAAGAGGTTTGAAAACAGAACTATCAAATTTATAGGTGAAATTCTTTCTAAATCGTATAATATAACATTTCATTAATATTACATAAGGATGATATGTCTTTAGTTCTACTTAACCTTAACAGTTGCAGTGCAGTTAAATAAACAGTTGCAGTTCACCTTTGTAGTCCTACTGAAAGCATTCCACTGTTTGCAAGTCAATATGCATTCCTTCACAATTTTCAACTGTCATATTTTTGGCCATTAACCTAAACGATGACTTCAAAATCTGCATACCTTTTTTTTCGTTTACAAGATAATGAAAGGAATTTGAGTCTTTATTTTTTTGCTACTTTGGATTATTTTTAAAATGTCTTAAATATATAAAAAAAAACTGTTTAAATGACTGCTTGTTTTTTCCGATAGTTTTATTTAAATCCAAGTTGGGCAAAGTAAAAAAAAATGTATTAAAATCACTACTTTACATTAAGTCAGGAGTTAAGGTTAATAATTCTGACATAAGATTTCTAATTATACATTTATTTGGTGCAGAGTGTTTTCATAATCCTTCTGTTTAAAACTTTTCTAACAGACAAAAACTTTAGAACCACAATAATATTAACTTAATATGTGTTGCATATATCATTCGCTCTAGAATGCTAAATATTTTTTAAAAAATTGTAACCCCGCATCGGAAATTTAAGCTTTATGTCATTCTATTTGTTTAATAACACTTTACCTTTCAAAAATAGAAGATTTGTTGAAGCATATTTAACTTATTCGATATTTATTCTGTTCCACCAATTATCTTTTTTCTCATATTGTAGCATCATTGCACATTAACTTCATCAATTTAATTTTTTTATAAAGCAGATGCATTCAATTCAGTACTTAATTTCTACACTTGTCCTCAAAAATAGTACAAAAGCTAATCAAATTAAATTTCAAATTCTCAAGAAAACTGCCAAACGAAACATTATTAAATTTTTCCAAATTAATAAATGGCAACATTTCACTTTTTTCCCTCCCTATTTTTCCTTGATTTATCCAAAACCAAATCTTGAAAAAGGAGATCGAATGGCAAGCAAGAATCTCAAACAATCCACCTTAACTAAGTTTTTAGTTTCAGAAAAAATATCTTTCTACCTCCAAATTTCAGTTCAATACAACACCGTTTATATTCTTTAAATAGACTGAATTAAACTGAATTGAAACATTATTAAAATGGCGTAAGTGAAATGTTAATAAAAAAATTTCATTTTTCCTTATTACAAATTAAATGCTTCTCTTATTAAAAATTTAATGCAAATTCAATCAAACGCAAAACATTTTAAAACTTACTAGCTTATCACAGCATAATTTATTATTGAAATAATTCAGTTCTCAAATTAAATAATTATAAAATTTAAAAAAATCCCAGTTTTATAACGTATCTGAGCACTAATCATATTTCTAAGTTTTTTATAATTCATGTACACTCAAAGCAAGAGTTTAATTGGTAAATTTTAATCCTCATCCGACACATTGACTGAATATTATGAAGAGTATTACGAAATGAATTCATGTTATTGAGTAATTTTTCATTCGTGTTTTGACATAACTTGAAAATTTTTCAGACGTTCGTTGCGATTACAAAGGAATATGAAAAACAAACTTTATTATCGCTTTAATTAGTATTAAAGTATTATCTTTGTTGATTGCATGTAAAGCATTATCTTAGCTGGTTTTTCTCCAGATTCTCCAAAGCGATTTTTTTCAAATGATTGAACCCGAAAATTTGCATATTTTAGAAATAGGGGAAAGACGATTTAGATATGAAAGGGATTTTGTAAAACTTTTTAAATTCTCATGCAAATTAAAAGTCCTCACTATTCCCATTTCAGTTTCCTCATTTTTATATCTTTCCCTCACCACTGAAAAAAAAATCAACTGGGAAGCAGGAACGACACAAAAAGCAAACCATTTCAAAGGAGACGAGATAAATTTTGAAGTTCGCATTGCACTTCAGGTTCTTCCCTGTTTCAGCTGGCTTTATAGCATTATTATGCAGCGACATATTAATTCGGATGTTTTCTGTTTGAAAACCTTATTCAAGCACTAAAGCAAAATACAGAAACTACAGTCTTGGCAGATGGTGAATTTTAATATTCTGTAGAATGTGGAAAATAAACACCAACTTAAACAGCATTTCCAGGGGGGAAAAAAAGTAACAACTACAGGTATGATTAACCAGAAATAAAAGTTTGAGTCATTTAATAATTCATAAGCAAATATGATATTGATATTAGCATGATATGTTTATTAGTAAAAAGATTTGATTCATGATTATTGGCGTCTATCCATTCAAGGACATACTGTACATTAATCAAGCATATACAGGCATGAAAGTTCAATTAAAGGCTCAAATTCATAAGATGGTAAGATAATTTTATTAAAGAGTGAAATGCATACTTGCAACAGTTACATTGGTAACTACTGCCTTTATAAAATAAACATTTTTTTTTCCTTTCCCAACGCTAACTTTCAATCTGGAAATATCGCCGTAGTTTCCATGTGTGTTGAAAAAGAGTTAAATTCTAGGATGTTCAATTGATGTTGAAGTAAAACCTCCTGCTATGGGATCACACAATTTCATGAAGCTCTGGATTAGTTCTACAACGCTTATGACAGTGGCGGATATACGATTAGGCATCTATATAGAAATATTAGTTACTGGCTGGATTTAAACTTGAAACCCAAAGTTATTAAAATTGAATGAATGTAGGCATAGTTACTTGCTTATAAATATTTAAATATTGACTGGTTGTGGAGTATTTCGCTTCTAGATCCATATAAAAGTTATTTTCATCATTTTCTTATAATAAATTATTATTTTGAACTGACAGCTTTAAAATCCTAATTATTCATTTTGGAAAATAGACTGCACTATATAATTTTTTAATAAAATATCCAGAATATTCATAACTGAGCTCTAAAGTATTAACTTGTTAATTGAGTATGACGAAATATTTCGTCATACACGAGTTACTACTGCAATGAGCATGACGAAATTTTTCATGGAAATTTGCCTTAATATTTTGAACATTCCATTGTCCCCATTTTGAAACAAGTCAAACAAAATTGTATTCCCCAGTAAACAGGTTTAAAAAACATCAAAGAAATATTGACTGATTTTTAACCTAGTACATAAAACTGGAAAAATTACTTCAGATGCTGAGATTGGAAGAAATTAACAAAAATATATATATGAAAATGATGAAATGAAACTATTAACAAAGCCACTTAGTCAAATTGCTGAAATACACAATTAAATATATTAATTTTTTATGGGAGAAACTACGTGCACTTCATAGGGCCTCTAAATGTTTCCTAAATCCGCCACTGATTCTGAGGTTTTCTAATTAAATGTCTATTTATCAGAAAAGAAAGGGTTTTTTTGTTTTAAAGTTTAAGAAATTTAAATAAAACCGCCTCTCATTATATCAATTTCACCATCCTTGGCCAAGACTGCAGTAAAAAAATATATCACCCAATTCCCTGTAATTGTATGCAATAAATAAAAACCCATCACATTTATTTGACAAGCCAAGATGTAAGAGCAGAAACTGTGGCCTGCCGAACACTGTGGGAATTGTTCCGGTCATTAAGTATGTCGTGCCGAGTGAATCCTTCAAAACGCTCGAAGAACGACAGTGACGAGCTGAAGTCGGAAGTTGAATCGAGACGTGAATCAGAGGGGCGGTTCAATCAATCCCACAACATTGAATATGCACAGTTAAGTAATTACATTAAAACATTCACGAATGCATAAATGCATATTTATAAACACGATTTTATTATAAAAGCATGCAAATCTATAATTAAAAACTGAACCTTTGCATTCTGAAGGCGATTTCATTTTGGCTTTTAATTCTTGCAAATGTCGCGAAGAAAATTACATTTAATTTATCATATTTTAAACATATTGTTTGACGCCGATTATATAATAACAATAACGATCGTTCATTTATTCTTTTAAAAGGAAAAGACTTAATCAAGTAAAATATGGATTTCAAAAAAGTGCCAAAAAAAGTCGATAGTAAAATACATCTGATGTTTTCTGACTAGTAAATAAAAAAGGAATACGAATTCGAAACTTTTAATTATTCTTTAATTTGCCATTTTGGTGAATGTTTATATTTTTCCTTACATGCAGTAAAACGATGAAAGAATATAGAAATATTAAAAAGTTATGACGATTAAAAAGTTTGATTTCTTAGAACCCTTCCACCTTCGCATAAAATGACGCGTTTGATTCGTGCATCGAATTACTGAATTTTTAATTTTAAAATCAATTAAGTAAATGTTAAGTATTTTAAATTGTAAAAATCACTTAAAAACACTTCATTATCTCAGATGCCATTTTATTACTTCAATTCCTATAATAATGTATTATCCAAATAGGATACACTAATTAGGGAGTAAAATAAAATCGAAAGCCAAGGGCTTCAATGTCTAATTAAAAATTTAAGCATTTTAAACTTTCCAAAAGAAATAATTTTAAAAATTAATATTTTTTAATTGGCATTTTAGTTTTACAAAGCACTGGTGGTAAGGCAAATCACTTCCTATTAATCGATTTGACTCCCGAGTTCCTTTAATTAGATGAGGAATATGAGCATATTTCTTTGCAAAACCAGAAAGAATAAATATAAAAGCATGAAATTGTTTTTTTTTCTAACTCTACTTCTGATTTATAGCTTTTAATATCTCATTTTAGTAATCAGACACAGCAAGCAAGATCCGCCATATTTGGAAAGTAAAGATTAAAAAAAAACTATTTTATGAATAAAAATGAACGAAAACTGTAGCTTTAATGCTAGTAAGTACCGTGAATGAAAGAGGCATGATTAGAAGCTATTGTGAAAAAGGACCCTCAGAATACGAAGATTTTTAAAAAAATTATGATGCATGCTAGAATACTTACCAGAAAACTGAATCAAAACACTTATTATTAAAAAAAAATACTTACCTTAAATATTCCTCAATATTTTCGATTTTTAAAAATTATTCGATGCAGGAAAGTACATTTGTCCTCATTTATTCCAATATGACGCGAAATAGCTATATTCTTTAAACTTACAAGATAAGTACTCCAACAATAAGAGGAAAAACTACTTTATAATAAGTGCCGTTAATCATATGCGATGCAAATAATTCAGTAGATAAACGCTTACTGAAAATTGCTTACAAGTGAAATGTTTCGAAAAATTTTACCAGTTAATTGTTTCGACCTCTTCGGAAAATCTGAATTTAAATTGTCATAAATATATATATATTATAAATATATAATAAATAATTAGTTACAAATATAATAATTAAACAGTTATTATATAAATATATTTATATAATAGTTTAACCATTGAATAAACTCGTCATAATGAAAAATGTACTTTTTCCCTGACGAGTATACTCGTCAAAAACAAATAACTCGTTAATAAGTTTCGTTAATGTTAAAAGATGTGTCTGTAATTAATAAGAATTAAGAAACGAATTAATATTTAATTTTCGGTATAGTGAAGTAATCATTACAAACTAACAAAGTAAAGGTTTGACTTCTCTTCTGATTGTCTGGTTCATTACAAATTTGAAATTTTAAGAATGAGCCATAAAAAAATTTAAAAATTTAGCATGATTGGCATTAATAAATATTTCAAATCGAATTTTTCCTTATTGACGCTATTACAGATTCTAACTATTATAAATTAGCAGCAAACTCAGTAAAAAAAATCAATTGTGCTTTCAAAACAATTTTTTTATACATTTACTTCAAGAGATTAAGAAAAATATGCAAAAATATTGTAAGTATAAATTAATATTTTATAGAAGTGCCAATAGATATTCTAAGCTCAATATAAAGATTTCCCACTTTTAGAAGAAATTAAAAGCTATTTCTTCGAGAAAAGATTATGAATTTCAAGATATATTTCCTTTTATTAATGTGATATATTTATTACAGCTTAGAGCTTTATTTCAAGAAGAGTTCAAATTTTACATCTACTTAAAGTTCAAATGTATTCCAAATAAATTCAACTCATTGCTTAACATTTGGCGAAACCGAAACCGAATCACTTGATGCCTCAGATCAAAAACGTATCATTTTAAGCATTGCTATATTAAAAATCTTAACTGATACTCGTAAATTTTTATAAATACTTCCCGCCCAAATAAAAACTATTAAAATCATTAGAATCAATAAATGAAATTGCCAGTAAAGCCTATTTGATAATAAAAACGGAATAACACTCACCCATGGGTGGCTTGTAGTAATTAAAGAAATGCCAATAGAAACGTCAAAGACGATTTTCCCTCATCTGATCTGAAACAAATGTATTTTAATTTAGAATCAGTTCAGTTAAATGCAATGTTCAATAAGAACATGCCCATTAAACTGTTTTTATTAGTGTACTTAAAAAAAATCAAAAAATGCCAAAATAAAAACCAAACTAAATGACGCATTTAAATTAATGTTATATTTTATATAACAATAAACATCAAAATTTAAAATTAGTTCGTTTTGAATATTCTATCAAAATTTCAAGACTGATATTTTATATTGTACAGGCTTATGACAGTAATATTTTTCTATTTTTTATTTTACCCATAAAAGCGCATTTTCACTTTTTAATGCTTGCTTACTTCATTGCTTTAAAGATCATGATATCAACACTCTTTGTAAAATTCACAGCAATCAAAATTGTATTAAAATTAATCGACCAACCGAAAAATCTTGAAAATATTAAAATGATACATTTCTATCAAGAATATACACAAATATAGAAAATTGCAGTACTAAAGTCCATTAGGAAAAGAAAAAAATATCGGATTACAAAATCTCATCTTACAGAAAACCAAGAAAAAAGTTATATAAAATCATTTGAAATAAATTTTTTTAAAATTTTGTAATTTGAATGTGAATTTTTGTATGAAATATATTGAAGAAACTCAATGAGACGAAACTGTGTAAATTTAAAGTCAACAGATTTTTGAGAATTAACGGAAAAGAAACTATGGATATTTTGGCTCAAAAGAACTAAAGATCACAACAAAAAAAGTCTAATTATATGTTTCAAACTTTCCTAATAAATATATTTCTTCGATTCCGAAAAAAATTTAAATGTATTGTGATCAATCTTAATACACCAGGGATTCGATTGTTAAGCATCATGAAATTTTCAATTTCTTTGCATTATGCACCCTTAAAACATATGTAATGTCTTAAAATAGGCATGTTGCCGCTTCTGTCATACGGGAACTACAAAATAAATTGAGAAATTTCAATACCAACTTTGCACAAAAAATTTAATTTGGTTTGGTTTGGTTTTTAGATTGTGATAAAATTGTGATTTGTTTGTTGTAATAAAATTAATTTGTTTTAAGATTGTAAGAAGATTTATTATCCGGGAAAATAGCATATTAAAGCATACTTTTATGAAAATATAAAAATTGAGAGCAGAAACAAAATTCAAACACTTTTATAGAAAAACTGTTAGAAATTAAATTTCACATTAAAAAATATTTAACATTTTCTCAAAAAATCGTATTTTTAACTTAAAACGTTATAAGTACTTACACTTAGTTGGCAGAAATACAGCAACAGAATTCTAATCAGCAATTAACACGGATTACAAATATCGTCAAATTACATACACCGGCCTACGCAAAAGGGTACCATACACTAACTAAAATTCAGTACAAATGAGGAACCGATACCATCTAACTGGCGTGCATATTAATTCATTTGAAGCGAAACAAAATTGAGCGTATTCAGCATATTCCAAACCGGAAGCAGTTCTTAGATGACTCAGCCATTTAATCAGGCGACTTTTCTAAACTAAGAGGCAGAGCAATTGTTTTTACAGTATCGTTCGATAGTTTTGTTTAATTTTTTATTCATTATTTGCTGATATGTCCGGTGTTCCTCGAATTCAGCTGTAGACATTACTCCTTTGTACAACCAAAATAAGCTTACTTATATATATATAAGAATAGAGTTTCTTAGAATGAGAATAAAGCTTATATATATGAGAATTAATTTTCATGCTTAGGAAGTTAAAAGTTAATTGCAAATTTGTTTCTAAAAGTTAATCTGATAGTTTTTACTATTATACGACTTTTATAATAATTATTATATTACAATTAAAATACCTCCTTTACAATGGGGAGTCAGACTCAACATAAGAGTGTAAAGAGTCAACTTCTAATAATATTATTCAATTCCACTTAACTTTTAACTCCTCACCCTATTTCTCGCGCATAATTTAACTTTAAATTATGTTTTTAAATTAAAGTTAAATTATGACTCGGGAAAGAAATGACTTTTTAAACTGATAATCTATTTCGATGTATAAACGCAGTATTAGAATATGGATAGCGAAGAAAGAATAATATCTTCAAATAATAATGAAAGAATAATTGTTTATATTTTGATTTTTGAAGCATTTTTCAAAAAACATTCAGAAGATAAACCGTGAATAAAGTGATCATTAGATTAAAATATTTATTCGTATTTAAAGAATATCCTGGCTTAGAATAAAATAATCACAATAGTCTCGAGCTTTGGATACAATGAAATAAATTTACATAAAAAAAAACTTCTTACCTGTTTACTCTACTTAAATCTATGCAAGAGTACGATATAACTTCAGAATTCATTCCTTTTAATATGATAAATTTTATTGTGTATGGTGCCGTTGCTATTAATAATTTAGTTACTTAGATCCATCATGACTGTTTTCAACGATTTGTAACAGTTCAACACCCTGTTGAAGAACTCTTAATTGAAGTTCATTAAACCGAGTCACTTAAATACTGATCTATTAAAATACTTTATATAGAATAAAATTTGGAAAGATGAATTCTTCATGTGCTAATATTAAAGACTATATTTATATGTTATTTTATAATATGCAATATTTAATGTTAATAAAAAAAACCAATGACTTATCCTGGATGTCCAGGAACGTCTAGTCTTTTCAATTTAACAAAAATTCTTATATATTCAGGAAGATAAAAAAAAATTTAACTGAACAATAGTCTTGAAGAATGCTTGCGAACTCATTAATTCATGAACACAAAGAACTAGATACATGAAATGTAACACATTACCTTATCGGAAATGCACATCTAAAATTCTGGATGAAATTCACTAAAGGACTGAATATATCAGTCCCTATTTTGGGGCATTTCAGAGGAATAATTCAAAAATGCAGCAAACCCCATAACTGAAATATGCTATGTACTCTTGTTGGCTAAATTATGTATTTAATCTGAATGAGTTCAAAGACGGAAGAATTCTAAAATGGGTACCTATTTCACAAAACAAAACAAAACAAAAAAAACCGAGATTTTTACTGCAAATTCACTTTAGCTTCACATTTACTTAAGACCTCTTTTTCTGAGTAATGCTTATTGTAACTGCAGAAGAGAAGCTTAATAAATAAGCGAAAACAGAGGAAAAATAAGATGTTGGAGAAACATACGAAGTGTAAAGAAGAACGGATAAATAATTTTAAAAAATCGTTTATTTACTTTTAAAATTTTTCGATAATTTAAATATCGCCTTTAAGTTCGCCTAAAATGTTAATTGCTGCTAACTTTTAAAATTAATTTAATGTTTATTTAAAAAAAAATATGGAAAAATTTTACCATGTATTATTCATCGGTTAACTGTGTGTTGCAGATTCTGAATTTTATTTATCAGTAAAATGTTCACAATAAAATAAATATTACAAATTGTTAAAACCATTAGCTTTTGAAAATCTTGTAGAAGTTGCAATGTCCCAAACCATTTTTTTTATTTAAAAATAACTTTACAAGAAAAATTTCCCTTTTTAAACATTATTATTCTAAGAACAATTTACTATAATGTTGCCATTCGCAGTCAATATAAATTTGTCTAAATCCAGATTAAAATATTTGTACAACTTTCATTATTCATTCATTATTAAACAATTTCAACATTCATTGTACATATATTAAAATATAGTCACAAATACAGTCAATAAAAATGAAGGAAACATTTTGGATTTATACTTTATTATTTAATTTTGTGCGAATTTCTTTTAAATTATCTTTCATTGCTAGATTTTTTATTAATTATGTCTCGATTCGCCTACTTGCCAAGAATCCCGATTCGCTCCGTAAGGATTTCAGATCAGTAACCACACAATATGGAGAGTTGAATGACAATTTGACATATTGTTGAAAGCGGTAAATTTGAAAAAAAAGTATCGAAAATAAAAGAAAAATGCACATAAATAAAACTTAACACCTAATTTTCTGGATTTTAAAATGACTAAGTGAAATAAAAATTAGTATTTTTGCAACAGTAAACTCTGAAGCCATTCAAAAAACGCTTATGAAGTAAGCTTAATTTTAATTTAAAATTTAATTATAATTTTGAAAAATTCCTATGCAGACGCCTACTAATGAAATTTTGTAGCTCTAGGTTCGTAATTTTTATAAACGATTTTTATATGAAGCAATTAATGATTTTTACATAATGCAGATTGCTTGTTTGAACATAAAAATTTCTTTTAAAAAATTAAATAGTATCGTAGCTCAGAGGAGAGAATTGATGTCATTAAAAGACTTCTGCTGTGTAACAAATTTTTATGTAATACGCAATAGAAACATAAACGAGACAAAACTTAAAACATTAAGTGGAATAAACTTCCTTTAATTCCACTGAAGTTGGATTGGCATTTCTATTTGGGTAGCACTATTTCTACCTCAGTTGAGTCCTGAATTATGAATGGAACCAAGGGCTTCAGTACATCTCATTCCAATCAAACATTTTTATTTTTACTTATAATAAAGATGGATGTACATTCTATCGGTTAGGCTATTTGACCTAGAGCTACCAGACATGCCCCTACGTATTTTGAAGAATAAAAATGTACACTTCTAAGTTTTTTTTTTTTTAATTTTTAAGTAAAAAATGAAGGGAAATTGTGGCATTTCTCTGTGATAACTTCCGGAAATACTACAGTAAAAAAATATTTTTACATCATAGATTTCAAAAAAAATGTTGATTGATACCAAATTTTAGTACATAAATTAAGTTTATATTTTTAATAAATTTAAAAAATATTTTAAACGTATTCAGCTAGTTTCTAAATTTTTAGTTATAAGCATATACATTAAAAAAGTTTAAATAAAATAAATAATTATATGAGCATCAGTTTTATGAGCCTTTTTAATAAAATATTAGTGTTTCAAGAACATTCTAAGTAAAAAATTACTCTTTTGCAATTAAAACTGATTGAATAATGAAGTTTTAAACATTAGTATTGTACAAACACGCGAGAATTTAGGACTCTCCATGAATCATTCTGAAAGAAATACGCTAATCTGCCTCCGGAGTTTCAACAACGCTGATTACAGTAAAATAATGAAATTTTTGGTACTACTACGTAATGATACTCAAAGATTTATAACTCGGGAAGATTTAATCGCAGAAGGTGAAGCCTTCGATTGTCAATATTTTAGTAAATATGGTTTATAATTTCGAAGGACTGTAAAATTTAAATTTCATAATTATTTTCAAACGTACGTTTTATTGATTGAAACAAAATATTACTTACGTTATTTAACTCTTTTTAAAAGTAAAACTGAATTTTATGATTAACCAGAGAAAATATTGAATAATTCTTCAAGATAATGCAGAAATTATAGAACAGCGTATGTAATATCTCAATGCTAAAGGGTTCGATTTTCTGTACTTTCTCCATTTCTAGATCGGATTTTACGGGAACTGACAGCAAATTATAGAGATACATAAAACAATGAAGCGGAATACTATATGGCTATCAAAATTTGCAGCTTAAAAATATTTTTATGAAGAAGCTATTAAGAGACCAAGCCACTTAAAATATCTAATTAAAATTTTTAGCTAGTGTTATATCCGGGCGAATCAGATGTCCGCCAAAAGCGGCTAGCATTTAATAAGAATAGTTAATATTTCCGCCAACAATAAATATTGGCGCGTATATGGCAGCCTCTTGACATTATCTCCAAAAACCTTCTCGTACTTACTGATAAAGGTGTTATTCCAGAGAATGACTTGCATGACATTGGCGTACAACAGTTACGAAATATTAACCTTTGGCATGAATCCAGCATTTTTACCAAGTCTATCATGCCATCCTTGACGAGTCTTTTTTTGTGATTAATTTCTAGCATGCCGTTTATAGTATCTGAAAATTTAATTTGTGTTTTAGATGGATTTTTCTGAACAAGCTGAAACAAAAGTTTGCCACAAAACCACATACCAAATTTAATATATTTAAGTCTTTACGTCTTTGAATTATAACGTTTTGATGTTTCTAAAAGTACAGACCAAGCACCATCATTCCCTTGTTGATTTTGGCTGAAATTTTATAGATTTCTAGACTAAAGCTTTTAATTCTGGGCATCGAATTGTATCTATCTAGTTCTCTTCGTTATGCAGTTATTTCGTTAAACTGTATTCAAACAACCGGAGAGACAGACTTCATCTGAGCGCATTTTACTCAAAGTTTGATAAATTTACAAATCTTGTATTAAGACCATGCACCAAATTTCATCTCTCTAGCTCAAATTGTGTTTTAATTATCTTTGTCACGGAGAGACGGACTAACATTTTCCAACTCAAGGGGGTCTAAAACGAGTCGATTTGTTAAAATCTCGAGTTCGAATTAATTCACGATTACTACACTTTCTATTATATTACTACGTATACCAGAAAGTAAACAGCACAAAACCTTATCAATGATGACTAGCAAGTCTCCATCTTTCACAAGGGCCGGCAAGATTTTTTTTTTTCGTCAAGTCATTTCAGAATTACAATTACTAAATAAAAATTATGAAAATGTAAACAATCTAATCAACTTTGAAAATTGATTCAATTTGTTTTTGTTCTGCCAAAATGAATAAATAGCTGTTATTTTTTATTTTAGTAATTATAAAATATATAATTATTAGTAATTATGGCACTGATAATGAATAATTAAATGACTATATGTTTATTACAATACCTTCGATCAAACTAAAATTTCATTTTGACAAAACAAAAAGCATTGATTCAATTTTTCTATATACACATCATAAAATTAATACAACCAGCAGAATTTGTCTCCACAAAACTTTCTCACATATTCTATAATAAAAATGATATCCCAGTGAACACCTTGCACAACACTGAGGTGCAAGACGTTACGAAATATTACCCTTGGGTATGAATTTAACATTTTTAATGAATCTCTTATGTCATCCTTGGTAAAGTATTTGGCGATTAATAACTCGCATACGGCTAAGGTACTTGTCGGTTTTGACGGCGGTCAAAAAGCGACAAAAAAATTGTAAAAATATACACAAGTGCATAAATATATGTAAAATAAATATGTTCTTAAACATAGATCAAATCAAGTGCGAATCACATACTATATATTTTTACGATTAAAATCGCGAAATTGGCAAATTTTTTGGTCACAGTTACAATTGACAGTACCGCTGCTAATAGTATCCGGAAACAGAATTAGTATTTTAAATGCATTTCTCACAAACGATTGAAATAAATATTTGATATAGAACTGCATTTGAAAGCCTATAAATGTTAATAATGCGAATAAAATTTTATCTATTTAGCTCTCTTCATTTGCGGTTATGTTATTATATTCAAACAGCCTCACAGATGGTTTAACTGTGTGTTTTGCCCGAAGTTTGATAGAAATTAACAGATTTCGTAAAAATACCGTAAATGAAATTCCATCTATCTAGAGCAAAGCATTTTTTGACCCATCTATCAAAGAAACGGATGGACATTTTACGAAAATGTTTTTCGAACTCCGCCAGGTCTTAAAAAGTAGAGACTGGTCAAAATTTCGAGTTCGATTTTTTTGACGATTACAATACTTTTTCCATACTTCGTTTACGAGAAAGTAAAAAAAAAGTAAAGCTGCATTATGCACTAGAAAACTGTACCCGTTTTCGCAATACTAATTTCCAACTGCTGCTCAAGAAAGATCAAATTAAAAATAAAAACAAGAATAGAATCGGATAAGATTTAAGATACTAATTTATAGCGGATGGCAATTTGCATTAAGTAGAATTAAATGCAGATAATACCCACATAATTTATTATAGGTACTGTTAATTAACTGCGAAACAAACAAAACTCGCTAATGTACCAACAAAAGCAAATTAGCTAATCGCTACCCTATGAGAAAGCTTGAATAATGGGCTTCTAACTTACGAGAAGAAAATTAGAGTCTGTTTACGGTGTGTACATTAAAACTGTCAAAATTATTGGTTAAAATTAACAAAAGGAGTCAAAATTTTCGGCATCGAATAGCCAAATCTTCACCGTTAATTAATAAGTACCTTATATTGATTTGAAGCTTTGAGAATTTTCATTATATGTAGATGTGGGTTAAAAAATCCTGAACGAAGAAAATTAAAGTCAGGATTCATAATGAAAATGCCATCTTTACAACAAACACACAAAAAAATCAACTTAAATATGAATTAAAAACAAATAAAATAAATCCGACACATAAATTTCATTAACATCATCAAGATTCAAATTCGCATTTTTATATAATATAGGAACCTAGAGATTGTGAAAATAGTGCGAATCGAGAGAATAAATGTATTTATATTCGATTCTCTGAAAATAATAAGAATTTACGGCACAGCATAATGAACAGCTCAAAATACTTTATAAACATATTCATTGCCACAAACGAATTAGATGCAAATTTTAAAAATGGAAGAAAGTAAATATAATCGCTCTAGACAATTTATACAAGAAAAAGAAAAGTAAACTCATCCTACAGATATTTATTATGTAACATAATCAAGCTTACTTAATGTTGTTAGTAAACTTCTAATGACTAAAATCTAAATTCAGCATATAGAAATTATTCATTAGTCGGGAGGAATGCGTTAATCATATTTAAAAATAAAATATTGCAACAGAATAAACTTACCGAATTGCTGTAGTTTAAAATAAATTCTCGATGGAAATCATAGATGGATTCAAAATCGCTGAGCAGAATGCTGATGCTAGATTTTTCTTTCTGAACGTTGAAATCAAAGTACGAAATAAAGGGAAAACAGAGTTTCAACCAACCGCACGAGCGAATGCGCGCGGAAATGAATTATCATATTTGAAGCCATCTTTCTCGAAGGTTCAGGAAAAATGACGCAGGTGCATTAAAAAATGTTCATTACATTTCGAATGGAAACTGCCCTTTCTCTTTTTTTTACTATAATTTTAGGTAACAAAAAATAATTTAATTAGTTTCTAAAGTGAATTTTGATTTATTTATTGATTTTAATCTCTTTCTCTCACATGAATTAATTATCTCCAAAGATTTTGCTCATAAATAAAAATATATTGCTTGACTATTTTTAAAGTTGTTTACTTTTGATTTAGAATGCACCATGTGAAGTTCAGGCATTGTTTAGAAATTTTATTATCATTATTATTAGAGAAAGGTTTTCCAAAACAATTAAATATTGCGACCCACTATTTAGAAACTATCTATTGCGATCTGTTTTATCAAATCTTAGAATTTATTCATAGATTAACAGCTCACATTTTTCTCCCCCCAAAAAGATTTTATTTGCTATTGCAAAATTTTATTTGCAAAAAAAGATTTTTTATGCATTTGTGGAAAATACATTTGCGGAAAAAAATTATTTATTATTAAATCAAATAAATTTTTATACATAATGAACCACTTCAAAGTTAATGCAAAGGCTGTGAAAAATGTTCTGATCATGCGGAAAGAGTTCGGAGAACTTCTTGATGATCTAACCTTAAACAAAACTGCATATTGGAGTAAAAGGAGATATGCTAGATGCATCTTGTGAAGATAGCCGTATAAGGCACCTACTTTACATGCGTCGCTTATTTGTGCAATGCACTACTCCTTTTGTAGCGTTTCTACTGTGTAGCTTGAAGGTGATTTTAAGCACATCCTGTTCTAAACCTAAATCAAATTTTTTTGTAAAATGTGAACAGATAAGTAATTAAGATCTTGTCACAACCCCCTCCCAAGAAAATTAATTGACGGCTTACCGTTTAGAAACCATTGCTTTAGAGCATTGATGAAAAGGTAGTTGAGGTGGGTACAGACGTAGAGAAGAGAAGTGGTAACACAAAATATTATCACATGGTCTTTTTCTTCCTACTTTTTGTTTACGTTTTCTGACTATGTCTAGCCATTGTTCTAAAAAAGAATGAATGTATGTTCTCCTTTCCCATCGAAACAACTACATACACATATGCATTTTTTTCTTTCAATTTTCGTATTAATTTCAAGTAGGCTCTTTCGGCTAGCAAAGCCATTAATTTTTTTAAGTGAAAAAAAAATCAGCTGTGTGCTGTAGGCTTACTGTTTGTATTGTTTAAAATTGGAATATATGTTTAGTTGCTTTAGCAATATTCAACGAAGTCACGTTAATATATTTCAGCAGGTTTACTCTTTTTCAACTGTCAATTTACATCTTAATTTTAGTTTTACATTCTTTGTGTATGATATTTTCTGGCAATTGTTTGGTTTAATTTAGTTTGTTGCTATGTTATATCAATTTTAAATATTGTTTCCGATCTAAATAAACATTATTTTAGATTGACCTTCGTAACTTTCAGACGTGATGAAATAATGCCGCCAGCAGCTGATCCCAGAGTTCAAATTTCCATACCTCATCCATTTTCAGACTTTGAATCTTAAATGATAAATTTTATATCCACCAGTCCAAAATACATAATGCATTTAAGTGAAATTCGGTCATCAGCCTACTACGTTTCTATCCCGAAACCCTGACATCATCACTAAAAACACAAAGAAAATCATTTTTTTCCTTTTATTTATTTATTTCAACTCGTATAGGAGGAATGGTGTATCCTCATTTCTTCCACTTTCTCACTATTATACGAAATCTGACTGGCATATTGCTTCCAACTTTCTCTGGAATGTTGTCTGAAGGTGAATCCGATTATATTCTTGCATTTTTACTCTCTTGTAGAGAAGTATAGAGAAAGTAGTGTACTCGTCAAAAACTTGGAATTCGAGATTTTGACGAACCTCCCTGAATTCCATAGACACATTTTAATAAAATGTTTGTCTGTCCGTCTATGATAAAAGTAACTTAAAATCTGCTTTGAGCTAGACGGATGTCATTTGATATAAAGCTTTACATCAAATATCTAGATTTCTATCAAATGTAGAGCAAAATCTATTCAGAGTTAGCCTGTTTGTCCGTCTGTTTGAATATAAGTTAACACGATAACTACTAAACAAAGATATCTAGGAGGATAAAATTCAGTAAACAGAAAGAGTATCTGTATTGTAGACACCTGTCAAATTTCAAATCCAATGAGGTGTCGACATTGAGAAAATGTTAACGTGATAACTCAAAAATGAAAAGAGTTAAATATATCAAATTTGGTGTGTGATTTTATGACTTTAAGAGTAGTGTTGCATCAAATTTTGGTTTTAATCGGTTTGGAAAAAATCCGACTAACATGCAAATTCCCCATTATTAGAAAATATGCGAGAAGTTATGAAAGGGACAGCACTTACTGGTTTAATCTCCATGACTTCAAAACTACTAAGAAAAAGAGAAGCAACGGACATCACCAAAACGAGGTTGTTTTGAAGACTGTACATAAACGAAGTAACAAAATTTACAGTATCTGGATAACCATTAAAAGATTTAAAAATTTGATTAATATGATTTTCTTCATACTTTTTAATTCTTTTTTTTAATTATTTAAGTCTTGTTTTTATCTTTCCTTTAATATAGGATACTGACTATTTTATAAAGATCATATTTCAGGCATTCAAAAAAAAATGTTCGTGCCTCCAGGGAGAAAGAGAAATTCAAATAGTAGATATCGATATGCTTGTCGAGATGACGTCAAAGCTCGACATTCCCCTGAACCGTCAATCAATGCAGATCTGTGTGGTTTTTTGAACACGTTGAAAGCGTTTATGTAAAATGTAAAATTGTAAACTGAGCATTTCAGTATTAATGAATGTTTTATCTTTGAGGTTTTATTATGAGTTAGATAATAATACTTCATTACCTTTGCGAAAATTAGGTTTTCAGTATGGAGAGTCATAAGTGAATGACAGTACGAAACTGACTCAAATGATGTGAGTTTAGAGATGAAGAACCTTAAGAAGGGTTGAATAACCGTCCTCTGTAATTGACGATGCTCTACTCAAAGAGGGTATCTAGAGTATAATATTTGCATGAGTGTTAAAATACCGGAGGAAAACAATTCAGTTGCATCTGCATGAACTTAGAAAGAATTAGGAACTCTTTAATTCAGAACATCACATGTTGAACAGGAAAAAAAAAGTGCTGCAGCCGCTTAATTTTTACCAAGCCACAAGAAGGCTTAATTCCCGAATCGACTTGATTAAATTTTGACATGGCGAAAAGTGGACCTTAAGCATTATTTATCTTTTTTCTTGGAAGCCTTTTTCACGAAATGAAATTTTCACTAATGGAAGATAATGCTGTGTTTGCTGGAATATGGCATTTATTGTGCACTTCAGACACCTAGAAAGTGGCAAAACCATCATAATTGAGTTCGTCTTGGTTGTAAGAGCTTGCAGATACTGTTTCGAAAACGGTATTAATCCAAAGAATACTGTAGTGAATGTGCCATTTCATGTTTAAAATATAAAAAGGGTAAGTAATTTTGTTTTAACTAACTTCCTTAAACACGACAATTTTTATTACTAAATTCATATTAGTATTTAGTGTTGTGTGTTACTGTTACTCATCATTAATAAAAGTATGCCATAAAAACCGTTAGATTCAAAAACATGTAAAGAAGTTTGTAAAATGTCCGCTACGCGATTAGTTGCCAGCCATTATACTCTAGCAACGTGTATTCTTGTACCAAATTTGGTAGTGTATCATTGGAAAAAAATTTAGATGCAAGACCATACTATTTTAATTGCAAATATTCTTGTAGTCCAGTTATTCGTGTTAAAAATGTTCTCATCGCTATGGTGTTGCAGCATTTTAAACTCGAAATATCTTTGAAAAAACTTATTTTATAATTTTTCATATTCAATTCAAAAGCGATAAAAATCGCATCAATAGATGTATGCGAAACTTTCATATGCATGAACGACTGGAAGTGCTCTTTAGAAAATAAATTTACAAACCATTTTTAATATTTTCTTAGAATTTTTAATGTCAAGAAATCGATTTTCAAGTAAAACTTTGCACTAAAAGTATATTTTTAATATAAATATTACTCTAAACAAGTCAAAATTGATTTTTCAAGGAATAATTGGTGTAAAATTTTTTGTTTTCAGTTGATTGTAATATAATGCCAGATATTAGCGAAATCGATAATTACTCTTAAAATTCTGTGGGTATTAGCTATTGAAAATTTTCAATTATAATTTGTCGATGATTAACTTTCCCCAGTTTTTAAATTATGTGGATGTCTTAAATTTCTTCCACTATTTTAATAAACTATGTGGATAGGATGGCCTACTATATGTAAATTCTATCATGTTACTTAGTTACTGGAAGAATTAAATGCTGTACACGACAAATCGTTTTACTTACAGCTCTCAAATTGGGAATTCGGTTTTTTGGGGTAATAGTTGCTACTGTTATTGAAAGGTTTTAACTTATACAACCTTCGTTAATTGAAATAATCTTCTCATGAATATTTTATATATATATTTTTATGTAAAATGTGAATCATTTCTATAAAAGGAAGAAAAAAATCGGATTAAGTGAAGAATAGTGAGCTCTCGAGTTTGTCTCAATATTGCAACCCGTCGGATTGCTCTTCTAGCAACCCTATTGCTGTTTTGTTGACTACTTTTTGCAATGGTTGAGTTGTACGTAAACTACAAATATATTATGAAAAATGTTAAATTAAAAATATAAAAAAATATCGATTGAAGATTTTAATTTTGTTCTTTATTATAATTAAAAGTTTTATAATAAAGTTTACCTTATAATTAAGTTATTTTATTTCTTTTTTAATGTGAATACGAACATAAAATAATTATTCTTCTGCAAGACAGCTGCAATGGAATTCTTCAGTTCTCGTAATTCTTTTGGTGTTCTAACGGTTGGTTCTCTTCATAATTTGTTATGTCGGGAGTATTTCGAACCTATAGAATGGATGAAGGGTGAGTTAAATATGCATATATATATATTAAGAGTTGATGAAGTTAGGAAAGGATGCTTGTTTGAAATTTTGCATCGAGAATGGTTTGATATCGAACTGGCAGAAGGCATGAAGAGTGAGTGGAATACATTTTTTACGAGTTAATGAAGTTGTAAAAAGGATATTTGTTTGAAATTTTGTATGGAGAATGTTTCTTCTTTCTCCGTTATTTCTTTAATTTTGGTTATGTACAGTTCCTGTAATCCACACAGTCCTTATGTTCAATGTGCTAACGAAGCTACAAGGTTCCCGCTCCCGCTGCTAGCGAAGCCGTAGGATGTTTTTTTAAGTTAAAAAATTCTGCCCGGTGCCTTCTACAGATGCCGAAGGTTCCGGGAAGTATGGAAAAAAAATACTTATCAATAAAATGTCCTAATTATATGGCGGGAAATGGTAACCTTAAATATTCCACCGAAGTATTTATTTTGTCCGCCATCTTTATTGGTGATTTGGCATTGTTGGCGCAGCAGGGTGGGCACTATAATTCACTTTTACCAAAAAGAAATCAAAATAATAGTTATAGAGTAGTTCACGTTATCAGTAAAAGATAATTTTTCCTTTTTCGAGGATGCACGTCATTGAAAAGCTGAAATTTTTAATCTTAAGACTGGTAGAAATTATTCCGGAAATTTCGCACAAAGATTCCTAGAGGAAAAGCGAAAATATTGGTTCATATCTCATAATCTGAAGCAGCTGCTGTCTTCAACATTTGTTCCGTTTGCACAACTATTTTTACCTACGTTTAAGCGATTGTTTTATGGGTGCGTTTAGGGATTGTTTAGTTATTACAAATGGGTTACCTTGAAGTAAAAATAAAACTAATTTTAAGCTTTGAACTAATTTCGAGTTTTTTTTTAGTTTTAATGTATTTTAATTTTTTTCTTTAATAATGATGAAAGAAATATTATACAGAGACGAAATTGATATCATTGAAACGGGAAAATTTTTCATTTTAAGACAGTTTAAAGCTGTATCTTCTGGAATAATTTTCCATAAAATGAAGGAAAAACGTCGAAATGTAGGTTAATTTCTAATTGTATATTTAGTAATGTTTATTGTTAATTGTATATTTAGTAATGTTATTTAACTTAGAAATATTAATATTATTTCTGTTGTCTTAAGTTATAAGTTTGTAACATTTGGTGAAATTCGGCTATGTTGGTTAGCTGTAGAATAAACTAACAACTGGACAGAATATTTCTTTTCAAGCCCGCTTTCATTTTTATTTTAATCAAGATTTAAAAAAAAAAAATTCTAAATAAGCTTTTTTGTTAATCCTTTTTCTGTATAATATTCTCTAATAATTTGTTAAATATGGATTATACATTTTACAATAATTCTCATTATTTTAGTTATTGGTTATGCATAATCTCGCACTTTGACGGTAGTAAATATTTTTTGTGAGCGTTATTGCTGCTGTATAATTCGGTGCAAACACTAACAATCAGAATAGGCGAATCTAATATTGATTATTTACTTTGATGCTTCATATCCGAAGATTCGAATTACAACTTAGTATCGTTTAAAAAAAACTTATTTCTGAAAAAACTTTTTGCTAAATTTCCGGCTTATGTTCACCGTTGGCATTGCATTTTACTAAAAAAACATTTTTTAATCTTGAACTAGTGCAAAGCCTAAAACTCATTACATAAATTCGGATATTTTATTATACAGTTGTTGTATTCAAAGTGTTATATCCAATCTATTACAATACTCTATTTAAACTATATTTTTAATACTATAATCCACAACATTTTAAAATTTTTCTTTCACTGTTCATTCAAGATTTAAATGTTAAAGGTGTTATTGCCTTTAGCTTAAAAAAATATCGGTTACCTTGATTCTTGCTTATATTTATTATACAGTTTTAAAATACATTCTAAAAATCGAATTTTTATATGGTTCTCATTGTGTAATGTGAAGAGTTGACACCTTATCCTAAATTACTTGTCTATTTGATGATAAATAATTTCAGTTACGCATAATAAGTTGAAATAATACGAATTTCAGATTTCAATTCCATAAAGTAGGACCCATTTAGTTTCCTACAAAAAACATTGAAATGAATATTACAGCAACCGAGTACTATTCTGTGTTCACTTCATTTAACCCACATTAACCGCAGCATCCGATTTGTATGAAATTTGCATCACATGACATTATGTAACGAATCACAGTTGAATTTTTATAACTGTTCATTTGCATTAGTAACAGAATTACATTTTATAGTCATGAGATACATTGTGATCCTTTCACATTCTCACTGTCCTGATTCATGCCTGTCTTCCGAATCAATATCTAATAATATGCTTTGTACTTTATAACTTAACTCTAGTAAAGTGAATATCTAAGTGATTGTTATGAGTCATGGGCGATTCAAAGCGTGATCTATGTGTTAAAACAAGAAGATTCCATAATCTAAACATAAGCTTTCTCTAATCCCATCCGATTCTAACCTAAATGAGAACTTTCGCAGCCATGAGCGACGAGGCAGTTAACATGTTAAAATTTAAAATAAGAGTAAACGATGAATAAAACAACCTTCTATTCTTTATTTATTGAATTATAAAATTCTAAATTACTTTTGATTATTTTTAAAGCGTAAAGACATTTTAGAACATCATTTGTAAGAAGGAAATACCTTAGGAAATATCTCTCGTCATGTATAGTGAATATAAACAGTTCCTTAATTTCTCAGCAATTAATGATACTGATGTTTTTGTTTTATTTGATCAAATGTGTTTCGAATTTTCCTTCTAAACCAAGTATCATTTCATTCATACGACTAAACTTTTTAGTCAACATTAACAATACATATTTCTATTAAATGAAATTTCAAAGATCCAAATGATGGTAATGACTTTTAAAAGATATTTAAAACAGCATTCAGTTTGGTTAGTATTCGTAACTTAAATTCCTAGGATAGCAATGAAGTCTTCTCCAAACGTTTTATTTTTCAAATATTGTCCACACTTGCATCAAATATTTAATATTTGTATCTTTGATTCGGTCTCTTTAGTTAAAATTGATTCCTTTGTTACGAATTCACTTCACGTAAGTATCCATAAACATAACTTCTGAAGAAGTTCATTAATGTTAAAACTGTGCTCAAAGTAATTTAATATCTTAAATCTTTTCAGACCATAAAGAATTCGTTTATCCATTTACAGAAGATTTGGCATTTAAAAGCTGGAAAACCTTAAAATGGAATTACGTAAAAGAAAATCACATGTGAGAGAAGTGTAAATTCTTAACGTCATAGTGAAAAGGCAAGGTTTTTTAGGTATCACTTTAGAAGATATACATGAGAGAATATTCATAAATTAGAAATGAAACATTTCAGTAGTGGAAGCAAATTAATTAAAAATTCGAGATTAGACACGTTTATGTTTTTTAGATATTTGGCTCAAATGCGGAAGTTTTCTTTCACACTCTCAACGCGCATTCTTCCTCATTCAGCATTACT
>JAPMOR010118938.1:0-10890 GCA_026543865.1 Argiope aurantia | reverse complement strand
GTGGTGTGTGGTGTTGGGGAGGTAGCGGCGGTGTGGGTGAGGAGTGGTGTGTGGTGTTGGGGAGGTAGCGGCGGTGTGGGTGAGGAGTGGTGTGTGGTGTTGGGGAGGTAATGGCGGTTTGGGTGAGGAATGGGAGTGTATTAGCTGGTAGTTCGTAGTATAAAAAAATTTGGGGAGTGTAGGAAAGGGGTTATTATTGTGAGTTGGGCTGAGAAAGAGAATAGAGGCGTTTGGTGTGTCGAGTATCAGAATACAGAAGCTTTTTGTGTGCTAATTTGTCAGAATTATGTCATAATGTAATGGCGGAATGTCATAATTTAAGTTTCATTTGAAGACATGTGAAAGAAATACTTTTTTATGATTAATTTCAATAAGCTCTTGTAAATCATCGCATGTTTGTTGTAGTTTATTACGAGAAATGTTCTTTTCTTTGCCAAAAAAATAAGACATGTCAACCCTATTCAATAAAGGAATTTTTATTTTCAGGATCTAAAAATTTGGACCGTATAAAAAAAATCTTCCTGAACTTTTCTAATTTGATACTTTGATGATAAAATTCGAAATTCGGTGCGTATTTCATTCCTAGATATTCCAAACGGATGTCTTCTGAAAGGATGAAAATAAATTCATTAAAAGTTAATAATTTAACAAAGCCTCCATGATAGTTTCGAAAATGAAAGATGCCCACAATAATATATTCGGAATCATGTTTTTATAAAAAATCCGATTATGAAGCATAAACTTAAACGGTTATATAATTGCCAATTTTACTAAATAGAATTATTCGTATTAGAGAAGTTCGGATAATCTCAGTTTTAGTTAGGATTTAACACGTATTTTAGAGTTGTATTCGATAAACTACAGGGTTTAATTATATCCGTTTAATGTCTTTATTTTTCTACTTCAGCTAGCTTGGTCCAAGCATTTTATACCAATCATAGATTAAAATCTTATAATTTCATTGATTCATATACAACTTTAGGAATCTTAGATTGTCTTTCTGTCTAATAGCAGAATATTGGACAAATTTGTTTTCGGAAATCTCCAGTGTTCGTATGTTTGTTTATAGATATATCTAGCCCGGCAACTTAAATAAATGCAGTATTTTCAAAATTTTTGAATCATTAAAAAATTAAACACTTGAATGATCTTTCTTTATATTTTAAAACGTTTCTTCCATTTAATATTGATCTTTTTTGTTCAACATATAAAACATAGTTATAAAATATTTCCGTGTATTGAAGTGTCGGTATTATGGAAAACCAATTTTATATATTTATATAAATCGACAATATCTTTCATATGTCGAGGCCATTAGACACATTAGGGTCTAATAAATCATTGCTTTATCATTCCGATACATGCAGATAAGTTTTAGTAATAGGTAAAAATATGGTCATATATATTTTGGGCTAAATTTCTAGTTTATAGAAAAAGTATAAAGCCGCCCTGCATAATAGTTTCCACCCCAAAATGCTGTCTTCCCATTCTTGAGCACTTTCCTATTTCTTACAATATTATTGCAGCTTTCTAGAAATTGTGCTGATATGTACCGATGAAATGTCTAATTGCTATAAATCTCGAACTGTCACCAAGAATCTTGAAGGAAAACTGAATGAATCGACACAGAATTGTACATTGAAATGAAATAAGACAGAGCAGCACACACTTTTTTTCTCCAAGACAATTAGGTTTAGATGGAATGGCTAAGTACGAAATTGAAAAATCCACCAGTAAGAGCAATCCAGTAAGAGCAAACATTTAATTGTCTAGAATGATAGCTTACAGCCCTTAAGGAAACATTGCTGTCGATAAGAGGATACAATTCTCTAAGTTTTGATCTTGGATTGGATATCACAAACGTAAAATATACCATGTTTGGATTTTCTGCAAATTTGATAACACAAACTTGAAATTAAATAGCTCACATTAAGTCTGATGAAATCGAAAACTTTCATAGAAATTTTGTAAGCAATGAATTTTGATTCGATATTAGAGAACAATTAATGATTTTGGGTTCTAAAAATCAATAAAAAATATTGACAGGAATTGTTAATGATTATTGGATATTAAATAGCAGCGATCTGTTATTTTTTGAATACTTTTATCTGTCCTTTTTAAATATCCATGTAAGTTCAGTAACCGGAAACTCAGATCGAGGGATAGATTTCAGAGCCCGAATCTTAGCTTCCCAATATTGCTTTGCACGAAGTCAGATTTAAAATCTATATTTTTATTTTCATTCATTTCAAAATTCTATAATAGGAGAGTAGAATCCTCTTATTTTTCATTACTCGTTTTTCTATTAGATAAAGTTAATTTAGAGATATAATACCGGACAACTGATTTTTTTGTTTGTGGTTGGAAACAAATCTTATCTTTCCTTTTTCATGTTTTAACTCCAGAAATGATTCTAGCCTAACGGTTATCAATTTGTTCTATTAACGGTTATTTATCTCGAGTTCATTCTTTTGGAATCCGAAATTTCATTATTTCTTTTGTGAAACTTTTATTAAATAATCTCTTCTCGAAATGATTTGAAGAACGGAAGTTTTTGAC
Organism: Argiope aurantia; assembly: GCA_026543865.1. Lineage (NCBI taxonomy): Eukaryota > Metazoa > Arthropoda > Arachnida > Araneae > Araneidae > Argiope > Argiope aurantia. Next base: position 8,331 of record JAPMOR010118938.1, on the reverse strand, counting down.
CTGATCTTTTTATAGTCCCGAAATATTATCATTCAAATACAAAATGAAGCGTTTATCTCATTCTTTCAACTCTTTCCAATTTCTAATAATTATCCATCTGTAGGAGACATTATGCCCCATATCAATCTGCGATTCGACACAACTTCGAACATCGATATCATAAAAGAACCGTGCATTTATTCATAAATACAGTAATTGTATCGAAAGCGATTCTGCACATTCAGATTGAATTACTTTTATATAAGGGTAGATTTGTCGGATATATCCAAATGGTGCCTAGAAACTGGAATGGCGACAGGTTCCGAGAATATAAACAAATATTTGATTCGTTTTAATGGACTGATCTATGTTGACTACTTTTAATAACTGAGCTATGGTAATTTTATAAAGGTAAAATCAGGATGAATCTCCCTTATATGTATATGTGTAGGATTTGGCATTTGAGATTATATAAAATTTCGAAACAAAATCATGCTGAGGTTTTTCGTGTTCGGTGGTAACATGAATATCAAGATTTTAACTGGAATGAAATGATTTCATTTTCTTTAAGGAAATGATCAATCCCTAAAGTAACAACGAAAACGAGAACTGGAAATGAAATCCTTAAACGATTGCTAGTAATTCAATTTTTCAATCAAATAAAAAATATTTTATATAATTAGATTAATTTATTTAGCTACTAATTTACATAAAAGGAATTTTCAACAGTAAGGAGAACGAAATCATTCCTTTTCATAAATTATTCATTCTTTTCCCTTTTACTTTTTCAAAATGGCATTTTATTCTGATTTTATCAAATAGAAAATTTGAAAATGCATTAGTCATATCCCGAAACTGTCTGAATGAATAATCAAAGTTTATTTCCTAATGTCACAGCTGATTTTTTCAATGATTCCAGAATTGATTATTCTGATTTGTGCAATCTATGATTGATGTATCCTGTATACCTGTGACATTCTCAAGCCTCTGTTGATAAATGAGAATTAAAATGTGAACATCCCATGAGTTCTTCACAAACTTCAAAGCAAATGTAACTCTAAAGCACTCTTCAGAAAGGAATGGATTTCATCATAAATTATCCTATATATTGATTTATAAGAATCTTCAAAGGTGGTCTAATAAATCGTGAAATTTCTAGAAATTCAGGTGAGTTGATCTATTTAACTATCTAAACAAACTTTTTAAAGAAAGAAAAAAATTGTTGCGTATAGCATTTGTCATAGTCAAGCTCGCGGATGAAATCGGCGATAGAAAAGAAATCTTGCTGACATAACTGAATCTTCCATAAAATGAATTGCATGAACAAATAAAGCAAAATCTTGTCGAGCTTCAGAATAGCTTACATATTTCCAACTCGTTTATATCGTTTTGATCTGTTCTGTTAATGAAATTCGAATAGAACTTAGATGAAATAACAGGAGGAAAAACTTGCTTGGAAATAAGCTATCAATAATATTCGATTTCTGAGTGGCCCTCAGGGAATGGAACAAATCGAGTTAGAAAAAATATTAAAATATTGTCTTTGATCTCAAACTTTCTTTTACAGGAATTGAAATCTAAACAGTTCGAAAATTTTGAACACTCTCACTCTATCTTAGATTTACTTTGGATGTAATTTTTCTTCACATATTTCGCTACGACTGAGACTTAAAATGAACTTCTATTGTTGAAGAAGCAGCAATATCAATTTTCGTTTATATTATCCCTTTCAGTGTTTGATATTACCTTTCTTCTTAACTACTTGCAACGTACGACCTTTTCTGAAAATTGAAATGGATTTGCTCTGCAAATTTTGACTGGTTACCTTTCCTGTTTAGATGCATTTTATTCAATCATGGGATGAAATGAATGTATCTGGAAATATGCAGTACCATAAATTTTACAGGTATATAAAAATAATCATGCTTAAATTATGTGGGATTGAAGCTAATAAATAATCCGTACATTTACATAATTATGGAATAAATGGTATCTAGTGTAATTGGTTTCAGGCTTTTGCCCTGAACATTCCTTCAAATACTTGCAAGCAATGGAAAATAGATTGCACGTCTCTGTATATTTATACACAAGTGAAATATAACGCCAATGAACGCATAGTTATGTGGATTCATCAACATTTGCTGATTATTATGCTGCAGAGAAAAACGATTCATTCTTTATTGCTGCTGATTTCTTAATTTCAGACACTACTTTCAGTTCCACACCAATCTCGGATCGAGATTAGTTTTCCAAGATATGCAGAAAATCTGTAGTTTGAAAAAAAACCTTCGAAAGTTCAGGGACTTGGTAAGTTGAAATTCAATTGTGCCAAAATTCCGGTAATTTTTTTTTTACCGGAAATGAAAATATTTGCCATTTAAAAAAATGTGTATTAACACTTATCACTTGCACTGCATTTTACTTTCGCTTTGATCTGATACATGCAGAGGTCATGGAAATCCTAGATGAATCTTAATATAAATATTTAGTGATTAAATAAGTTTTACTATAATTAAAAATCTAAAGAAAAGAGTTTCAATTCCATATTTTGATGCACTAGAAAACGGATTTCTAAAGAAATTATCTAATGCAGTCATTGGTATTGATACTGAAAACTTTAAATTTTTTTTTTGATAAATTTGTGTATAGTTTACTTCAGCAAATCACAGCTCTTGCTATATTGTTTTTTTTTCACTAATTAAAACGAATACATTCATTTCTAAGTTACATTAATTCCTGTTTTCTTTTCAGATATTGTTCGAAGAAGTTCAGAATAAGATGAAACTTTCTCAACATTGCTAAGAAATGGTCCTATATCGACATCAAGACTGGAGCTCATGACTCTTACGTATATGATATCAATGGAGCAACATCGAATAGTATTCTTTGCTGACAGCTTGGGAGCTTATAAATTATACCTCTTTCAAAATCTATTAAGATGTTTGACACCTAATTATAAATTCAACTTGGTAACCGAGGGAAATGCAATTTAGCTTTCTTTAAAACTATGTGCACTGATTTTCTAAAATCTTATTTTACATTGTTTTTATCTGAAACTTTGCAGATGCCGAGAAAATTCCATTTTCTAAACTTAAAAGATAAATCTAGTTAAAATACGCAACTACCGATGTTTATCACGAAATGGAAGCATATCTCCGTCTTTCATACTATCTTTTAAAATAATGACCAACTGGAAAGACTATTCTTGAATGCTTTTTTTCCATGCTTTGAAATGGTACTTTACAAAATATTTTATTTTCAAACTATTGTAACGAGTTATTAAACTCAAATTTAAAATGAATGTTTAGCGTTTAAATTTATATCTACTTTCTAAATCTATTGATCAAGAATTTTGGCTAAAATAAGAAAACGAAATCTGTTGAGTCTAATTCACGGCTTTTGTATAACCAAGTTCAATAAGTCTTTTTTGATATGATTTTTCAGCAATTTAAGAACACATTTTATTCTGTTTTTAGCTTTAATTTCGTTTTCAAGCTTTCTCGTGACTCACTCTCTGAGACTGAATTTACCTGATCAGATTCAGAAGGAGTTGTTAAAAATTGAATGATCATATTGGAAAGAATCGATGTCATTGTTAAAATTCTTCAAAAAAGGTTACGATAATTAGTATTTAAATATTTCCTTCGTCGTTGCTTCCAAATTATTAAAATTATTCTCCAGCTAATCTACTTTTGGATACAATACTAATGTTTTTAGTTTATATGTGACCGCTAAAAATCAACCGAAATGTCAAAAGTTCTGTAACTTGAGTTATTTCTATTTTTATTCCTTGAGATTATTTAAATTTCTAAAAAAATTACTGTATTCTAAGTAAGGTTTGTGCTCACATTTTTGAAATTCAGATTTAACTATTTGAAAGATGTAGTGCCAGAATGACTGTCATACCTTTCAATTAAACTTTTACATTAACTTCATCCATTGTCGTATACTGTTGCCAGTATGTTCATATCACTTAAAAATTGTGATAAAACAGTAGTCTTGAATTTTGATAATTTTGTGAATGTATAATGTATACTTTTGCTGTTATATTGATATTCTATAGATTTAATAATTCCCTTAAAATTCTCATAGAATTGGGGAAAACATTTTTTTTAAATTTCATTCAACTAAACGATTTGATTTGTAAAACTAAAAATTAATTAGTAAATATCGTAAAAATCTTAATTTCTATAGCATCACTTTGTAAAGAATGTGTAATTTATGTAAGGAATTATTGCTTAAATTTGAATAATTGTCGGATAAGCAATTTCAGTCTTGTCTGCCTATCTTGCTTATTGTTAAGAATTTATGTTCAAAGAACTTGACATCCATATTTTAAGAATCAAAGTTATTTAAACTTGAAGCAATTTATTTGCTTTTAATGAATTCTTTTCCATATCGCAGACATTAAGTCTGAATTCTTAATGATTAAGGCTCTAAAATAAAATGTGTTGCCAATAATTGAAATAGTCTTTGGCTAAAATGGTGATGAAAAATGATACTTTTGCGCACATTATGTAAATGGATATAGAGAAAATTGGATAAAGAAATGTTTTAATTTTGTTTTAAATATCTAGATATAAAGTAATGAAAGAGTTTGAAAAAAATGAACGACCGCAAAAATGAATCATTATTGTTTATTGCATTTTGTCTGTATAGGTTCTGCTATGATATATTAATAATAGCTGCGAAAAAACGTTCAATAAATCAGTGTTAAAAGGAATCTCAGCAAAAAGTTTAATTTAAAGAAAATTGGATAAAACTTACGGTTGTAAATAAACTTCCTATGATGCCATATTGGTTACAAATAATTGGCTACATCTGGAAGCTTTGAAATATCTGACTTAAAAACCTACATTGATGTTGTCTGAATTAAATTGTATATTTTAGAATTACCAATTATTTTTAAATCTGTGATTACTAATGTACATGTGATTTAGTTTTGCTATAAAATGTCTATTCCTTACATCGATGCTGTGGAGCATTTAAATCTAAAATCACATAGTTTAAGATATTAAAATATAACCATCAAGCAATAACCTGCAATATAATTTAAATTTCTGGCATTAACATTTAAATTTCACCTATTTCTTAAATACTTGTAATTATTTAAGCAAAATATATCGTCAAATCACGACTCCATTTGTTGCATCCTTTACAAATCCTTTATTATAACATCCTTTATTGTTTAGTTTACAATAAAAAAACTGAGCCTAATATTTTTAGAAGCGAAATCTAAGCCTCATTTCTTGTAATTATCCGTAAAATTCTGATAACTTAGAAATGCATTTCTAAAAATGTAAGGAATTTTGCAGCTCTTTTTCGGTGGTTTTCCAACAAAGGATGACTGATGGCTGTGCTAGCCAGTCAATCAGAATTCCATCAAATTAAGAAAAAGCATTTGATCGCCATGCCTGATCAACATGGTGATGAATATGCTTTAAAAGAATTTTTACAATTTCCAAAAACTGCAGTTGGGACATATGGATGGCATTTTTGTATATGAAATATTTCGGAAATCTGGATGCCACTTCTTAATGTTCAATCATGTTAATGAAGCGTGTCATAATCTGTTAGACCGATTAGAAAGGATGCAATAAATGACAATATTTCGGAAATCTGGATGCCACTTCTTAATGTTCAATCATGTTAATGAAGCGTGTCATAATCTGTTAGACCGATTAGAAAGGATGCAATAAATGACAATCTCAAATTTTCTCTAATAGAACTTTTCTGCCTAATAATACTATTAAATTTAATAATTTTTATATACATATTGATTAGTGTCTTAAATTAGTATTTGATTAACTTAAACTTTTAATCTTTAATTTATAATCCATTTATCATTATGGATCTTGATGTCGATTTCTCTTACTGCTAGATTGCACCCCTCTTAAAAAAAATTGAAATTCAGCTAAACGAATCAATCAAATGATATTTAAGTTTAAAAATCAGTCGATTTTTATCAATCTGGGAAATTCCAGGATGCCTCTGAGAGTCAAGATATAAAGATTCCAGTGTTGCTAACATGAAACATACCCTGAATATAAAAATAGCAATCTCATTATTTTAATATTTTAAATTTGTAGAAAGTCTTATAAAATCACAAAATAAATTGCAAAACTTCCAAGACAGCTTACTTTGAATTGCTAAAAATATTGTTGTAATATTTATTTGAATTTCATAATATTGTTATAATAATTCATAAAAACTGCATTGTCGATATCATTAAGGTTACTTTACCTCCATTTTTTTTCCGTCTTTGAACAAACTCCTGGTATTTCGCATGTATTTTCTCTTAATATTTTTTTATCTTTATACACAATCTTTATTTCAAATGAATGTATTTAATATGAAAGCAATAAATGCTATTTTTATGTTGTATATTTGCACATAATATCTGAGTACTTTCATATTCATATATATATTTACTTCAATGTTATATTAACTTTACGATTTTAAATATTATAATCTTGTTTCAGTATTTGTATTAATAAATTTTGTAAATAAAATTTTGTTTGGTAATTTTGTTGTATTTTGATTTTATAGTTTTGTGAAAATCGGCATTTTTTTACTGAATTCTAAAACTTTCCTAAGATTATAAATCCCAAAATTCCCCGAGAGATGCTACTAATTATCTGTACTTAATTAAATTAAAAATGACAAATGAATAAATGTCTATTTTACCATAAAAACAAAGTCCGCTTTTCCTTGCCATTTACGTACCCAAGCAGCAAGAATGACCGCTAAATGCTTGGCCAATGATCGAAATCCTCGGATAAATGCCGCCCATTTTCCGCGATAGTCGCTTTTGCGTCGGGGCGATATCGGACTCTGATCAAATTTTTTTCTCTCGCTTATGAAGGTCGCCTTTCAATCGGGGCGAGCTCCTACGCCGACGTTGCGCAAAAGGTCGCTTCCAGTAATCGCCTTTCAGTCGGCGCGACGTCCCAATAGTAATTCTCTCAGTAGCCGCTACGCGAATCTACTTTTTTCCATGAATTACCTGGCATTTATTAAATTTTTGAAATTGTAGAGGAACGCATAACATCGTTTTAGAAAAAGTGATTAGTGCAATTTATTTATTATTATGTGTGTAAATAGTATATTATTCATTCTAAATAATGAATAAAAAATTAATATTTTCTAAAGCCGTTAGAACTGTTTGATAACTTGAAACAGGGAATTGCTACAGTGGTATTACTAACGATAGTTGTAAAAGGCTATGAACGGAATAAATATCACAATGAGCGATCTGCTTTTAATCTTTCTATTTCATTAAGCGTCGGAACTTTTATTGGCATTTTCTTTCCGTATTTTTTTCAAGAGATTTTAGCTTTAGTTCCTAATTCTGATTCTAATTGTTAGTTTTCCAATTTTTAAATTATTGCAGTTACTTTTCCTTTCTATACTAATTTTCTTCTTTTTATTATCAATAATATCAAGTGTAGGAAATTTTAAAAAGTAGAAAATTAAGTTCCTGTACATTGCAATAACATTTGTGTAAATATTTTTAGCTTAACTTCTTAAAATAGTTAATAGAATATATTTAACGTAAATTCTAAAAAATAATTTTTTTTGAAAATTTGCAATTATGCATGTATATTTGAATACTGCTATACATTAGAGGATTTCCGCGCATATGCTGGCGGCGGTCCTCAACCTGGACTTTGGGAGGGGCCTCAAAATTTATATTGTGCTGAAAGGCAGTAATTTTTTTTTTTCACAGTAGCAGGCTTGCACACGATTTTTTTTTTTTGTCTCCCTTTAAACAGAAGAAAAAATAAACTTTATGAAAATGGAGTCAAATGAAAAATAGGGAGAAATAACTAGGAATGGAAAAACCAAAAATAAAGAAGTAATTTCAAAAGTAGTAATAATCAAGAAATTTCTAAGATACAAAAAACAATAAAATATTGAAAAGAAAAAAAGCTCGAGCTATCAAAATCATTTGTTCCAAATACATTGCAATATGATTATCAAATCATATGACCTGAATATTGTTAACAACGGAGAGAGATATGACATACTGAGACGATCTAAATGATTTTTTTTTCCTTCAGGAACATATGAGCAATTGTGTTTTATTTATTTGATTTACAAGGATAGTGTATTCGAACGCATTTTAATTAAAATCAACTTTGTTTCAAACTTCAGAATATTTCTCTCATTCATTTATTTCAAGTTTGTTTGCAGATCTGTAACATCCACTTTTCTCTTTTCGTTGGTTAATTGACTCGACTCACAAGTCAACAATTCTCAGCAAAGAAAGAGAGAGAGAGAGAAAAAAAAAAGACAAAAAGAACCCCCTTTTACAAGAAATGTCATCGCCACTCCCTGCAGCGATAACAG
>JAPMOR010118909.1:0-20408 GCA_026543865.1 Argiope aurantia | reverse complement strand
CTCTGATCGAAATACAAAAAGACAACAGAAGACAGATTTTCGATCCTCTTTTCTAAGAACATTGCCGCTAATGATGTAATATAGATCTATGTTCCTTTAAAACTGATCATGAGTGTGGAAAATCTTATCTTACAAAAAGAAACAATATGGAATAAGAATGTCTAAACATGCACCTTCCAAAGTACTGGTAGTTTGGCTCTTTGCTATATATTCCAGCATCCTGCGTTTCATTCGAGCAACCTAAACAATTCTTCAGTAATTCTCAACCTAATCAATTCTCAATACTCTTTTCTGTAAACCTTGCACTCTTGTTTCCCTTCATCGAGAACGTGATTTAGAGACGGTTGATTTTCGTCACTTCTGTAACTTGAGGAAGGCCATGCTGGGAAATAAAGCTTCCAGATTAACGAGAAGCTTCAAAACACTTCTGTAACTTGAAGAAGGCCATGATGGAAATAAAGCTTCTAGGTTAACCAGAAACGTCCAAGCACTTCTGTAACTTGAGTGAGGCCATGCTTGGAAATAAAGCTTCCAGGTTAACCAAAAGCGTTAAAGCACTTCTGTAACTTGAGGAAGGTCATGCTGGGAAATAAAGTTCCCAGATTAACGAGAAGCTTCAAAGCACTTCTGTAACTTGAGGAAGGTCATTCTGGGAAATAAAACTTCCAGCCTAACGAGAAACTTCAAAGGAACGTTAAGGCCCGTAGTGCAAAACTGGTGATAACATTCTTCTAAAAAGGGGATCCGAAATTTAGTCCACCAAAATAACAAATGCCTGAATCTTCATGACGATAACGTCGAAAAGTAACCATAGTAATGCACGTTTTTGACAATGAAATCATTTTGTTTGCACTGTTGTCTTTCCTACGGTTCATTAGAGCTTGTAAAAAGAACAGACCTCATACTTTATTCTACATATTTCTTCAACAACATAAGATGTATCTAAATACTATTAATTAATAATGCATTCCCCGTTATCATATGCTAGTTGTATCATAACCTTAAACAGCTACTCCAACCATCTGAATGGGCACAGAAAATTCTGAATGACCGGACACAGCGACAGCATTGGCAAAGACTAAGTTTAAGTCCTAAAGACCAATCACCGGTCTCGTTACACCGACCACGGTAGTTGACCTCACATCATTTATGTAACAGCCAGGGTGTGGAGAACTAAAGACCATTCCGGAGGCTTCTCATCCCTCTGGCTGAGATGCTAGAGTTTATTTTATGAATGAACACATTCACAGTAATTGAATATACAAGGACCTGCGATTCCAAGGAAACAAAATATACTGATGTGTTTAAGAGATAGCATACTATAAATTTTTAATTGGAAAGCAAAAATGGTTCAAACAAAACAAACTTAATTCTTTTATAAATAAAAATGTATAATATCTTTCTTTTATATATAAAAGAAACAAAAGTGTTTTAAAGCGCTAAATAAATGACCTGTTACAGCACATACAAAATGAAACTGTTTCTTTAGCAGTTACAGTTATTAAAAAAAATAACTGTAACTGTTAAATGAAATCTGAATATCAATTCTTTATGTTATCAGTATTCATGTAATTCAGAAATTTATGATTGCATATTCGCTTTCTACTATGACTTCGCGTCACAGAATTCTCTGTAACTAGAATATTCAATTTCAAAAACAAAAAAAAGTAATAACTTTGAGTTAAGCAATTTAGTTTCGCGAAATCTTGACATTTTTGAAAATGCATTATTAATCGGGGGGAGTTTTTTCGAGATAACGAATTTAAGATAAAGAAGAAATGCAGAAAAAGCGAAAGGAAAGCATTATTACATTTACTATTTTAAAAACAAACATTTTAATATTTTAACAGGAAAGTATTCATTTCCTTTTCTTGTTTTTCTTGTTTTTGTTTTTTGTTTTTTTTCTTTTTTTCATCATGCCTGTAACGAAACAAACAAACAAGAAAGATTTTTTTAGGTCCTGTAAAAAAAAATGCAATTTTTTTTTAGTTTTCTTATTTAAGAAATAAGAAAGCAGTAATTATGAAAAACAAAATATTGGCTAAGTTTCACTCAAAAGGAAGTCCAGATAGAAATTGTTTTGAAATATAGAATATAATTTTATTAAATTCTATTAGAATATAATTCTATTAATTCTATTAAAACTTTTCTGAATTTTGGTCGATTATCACTGCTGTTATAAACAAAACTTTTGAAAATAAGAGGATTATTGTAGAACAACTGTGACAATTGACAATATCAATCAAAGGACAGTTTTCGATATTTTCTTACTTGCAAACAGGCAAACAAATTATAAACTCAAAAGTAATGGGTTGAAATCCTATTTCATTTAAATCTCAATTTTTTAGCTTTTATATTTCTCTATACTTTTATAAATCAACTTCTTTTAAAATATTAAAGTTTAATGCAATTCTTTACTATAGAGAATCAACTATTTTTAACATTACACAAAAGTGTGAAAACATATTTCTAGTCTTAAATGTAATTATTTTGTTATATGCATTCTATGCCGTTTAATGAGATGATGGTTATTGTTATCATTGCTTTTTATTGTAACTTTTCTCCTTTTCCCTCACAGATTAATTGGCATTCCGGCAAGATGTAACGTTACTCGTTTCTCTACACATAGTTAAGTGTATAAAGACCGCCAGATGTGGAGCCTTTCCACTAGCAGAGTCCGTCTAGTCATTTGTTATATACAGGTGAGGGGATACAAATGTGTGTCTCGTCGTTTCAAATAGATCCATCAAATCTTCGAGGGAGAAGAGCATCAATACATTCAGATGGAGGTGGATTGTAACGACCAGGTAAATGGAAACCAGGTGTTAGCTGTGAATAGATTATAATTAACATGTGTTTGAGAATTTCAGAGCTACAAAGATGGATCCTTGACAGACACACCCACGATCAATTGGAGGCCATTGAGGAAGCATTGCTGAGCAGCTATTGGGTGATAGGGAAATCAAGTTCACCAATGAGACAATCGGAGGCGAATATCTGACGGAAATAAAAGGCGGTATTTTTGTTTGTTTTTAATCAGGGAGAAAAGCAGTAAGAGGCTTCGAATTGAAATTCGGAGAGACGTCGGAGTCTGAAGAAGTTGCTCTTGATTTTTTGAGAGCTTCCGTGAGATTCGGGTTTCTGTGCTAGGATAAAGATCGGTGGATTTCTGTAGATGCCCCTGGAATAGCCGTTTAGAGCTGACAGTCTGTTAGTGTTTTTTGGTGACTTTGGAGAATGGTTCCCTATTTGATCGAGAAACTGTTTCGTGATTAAACTTTCAACTATTATGAGATCTTTGTAAATGATATTAACCTAGATGTTAACAAGTTGTTTTCTCGTACATATATAAGGCTGTAAATAAAAGAATTGTTTTGTTACGCTGCTCTCTTACATGATCGGTTTGGATCAAGATATTACAAGATTAACAAAATCTCTTTTTCACAAGCTAAGGTATTCAAATGCACATTACAATAAATGGAATCTAGCTTAAAGAACATAATTCGTTCCAGAATCAAACTCGTAATAAAAAACACTCGTTAAATGAAACAATTTCTTCGATAGAAATCCATGTAAAATAGGGAAAAAATGCCTTCCATTACAGAGAAAAAATGTTGATATTTATTATTTTACAATTTAAAGCATGCTTTTTTTTTATCAAGAAAATTGTTTAAAAACACTTGACTTTAGCTATGCTTTAAAATGTAGCAAAAATTAACCATGGCATAATGAATAATTCTGTGCTTAATACAGTTAAATGAATTTGTACCACATTATTAGCTGCTGCCTAATGAAAGTTATCTTTTTTGACGTGCAATGCAATAATTTCCCATGCGTTCAGCATCTCCCTTATTTCACTGGAAGGTTTTTGCTCTGTTGAGTATGTTTTCCTACTCTCCCAATCAAATCTCTTCCGCAGCTTTTTACTGTGACACAGAATGCAGATCCATAAGGTCTTTGGTCGTTCCAGTTACGTTTTCCCGCAGATCTTCGTTGTTTCCACCTCTGCCCCTTAGCCTTGACCAGAGACAATATCTTGTCATTTAAGAATCCACAGACATTTGCTCAAACTCCCCGCAGTCACAATCAACTACTCTATTCGACACAAACTTCTTCCATATAGATTTAAGGGTTCTCTTTAAACAAACGCGGAACAAATATTAGTATATATCAATTTAGTATGCACGATATCTGCTTGCTTCTGTGTGTTTTAAAATGTGTTTTCTTCGTTGAACGAGGTTTGATTGTATTCGTTTAGTATGATCACTACATCATTTAATGTTATCAATTTTAAAGTGGATAATCCTTTATTTTCAACCAGCATTGTTGATTTACATTTAAAAAAATGTAATCAACAATGCTGTGAGTCATTTTCCCACCGAATGGAGTTCATATTCTTTTGTCTGAACTAGAGTGATCTGGATTGATTTAAACGGTAGTATATCGACAGATCTAGCATCAAACTGTTAGATAGTCGTAAACCATTATTGCCTTCAATTGAATTAGGAAATCAAAATAGATTTTTTAAAAGAACTGATTTAAGGGTTAAAACGAAAATTTAAATACTTAACCTGTATGAAGCCTCACACAAGCCTATTCACAAGCCTATTGTGAAAAGTATTGAAAATTTCATAGCCACTTTATAAAATTGTGAAAAAAACGCAAGTTTTTGCGTATAAGACAAAACAATAAGCATTGACGGTCCCGATAGGGATGAATGTTTTGTAAAAACCCTCTAACGAAACCCGAAATGAGTCAAACAATTGATGTTTGGAACTTGGAATCATCGTTCAGTAACTTTTGAAAGAATAATTCAAATGTGTTCATAATATAACAAACCATTGAAAATTGTCAAAAAACAACAATTAATAAATTTTAATTGGTATTTTTTAAATAAATTAAAGCTAGATCTGATCTAATTTTTACATTGTAAAGAAAATATTATAATCGTCAAAAAAAATCTAAACTCGAGATTTTGACAAATCTGCGCGTTTTAGACCTCCGAGAGTTCGGAAATACACATTTTTGAAAAATGTTTGTCTTTCGGTTTGCTTTTCTCTCTGTCTGAGACAAAGATAACTCAAAAACGTTTTGAGCTGAATGGATAAAATTTGGTATATATATCAAATTTTGAGATAAATTTATTCAGAGGAAATACGTTTGCCTACAAATATGAATGAACTGAAGATAAACACAGAAAAAGCCTTCACGAAGTAAATAATTGCACTTTCTCATAAATGTCGCTCGTGTTACCAAGGAATGTAACATAAGAGGATTATTAGAAAACCAAATGAAATGTGAGCTTCTTTCTGCATTGTGCTCAAATTTTTTCCCTAGTATTGTTTTCAATTTAACTATAAAAATCAGTCTTGAGTATAATATTTTTAAATAACCCTATGCGGCTACATTAGGTAAAACCTTGCACTCCTATACAGGGTATCCCAAAAAAGTAGAACAAACATTTATTTCCTTAAATATTTCAGCATTTTATACAAATTACAAACAACGTAAATCATCAAAATCTCAAATGTTCCTCGTTACAGACGTATGTCAAATTTTAAGAAAACTTAATATTTTGTTTGTAATTGCGAACCAAGAAATTTATTTTCTTGTCCGGAATTACATTATTTCTCTGAGATACTTTAAACGTTCAATTTCTCATGTTTCCGTTATTAAACCGAAGTTGTTATTGTCAACTCTTCAAAATGTTCAATAGCATGAATAAGTAGAATGAATTCAATGAATCGATTGAATTCATGTTATGATGATTTAATGAAGTACAATTAGACAAATATTTGCTTATGACAATTTTTATGTAATGAAGAAATTTGCATTTCTAAAATAAATGTTTTTTTTTATCTAAATTTAAAATGTAACATATTTCCGAAAATTTTATATATAGAAATGAAATGCATGTACGACGATGGATGTAAGAGAAACATTTTACTCAATGACAATTTGACGTTATGGAGCCATATAAAAATTTATTTTTTTAATTTTTATTTACAATCAATCTTCATAACATTTGATGATAAAAAGTTAATTTCTTTTTTAAAAGTTCCTTTTAAAGACCGTTTTAAAAAATAATTAATTTTTCTTTTTCTTAAAAAATAAAAATAAAATTACCTTTGATTTTTTATTGCTTTTTTTAAGTTTTTATTTGTTTAAAAAGAATTCGTTTTAATAGCTTCCACAGAATATAAAGTATATTCATCCGCTTACTTAGCTTATTTAACCAAATCTTATAAGTGGAAGTATATATCCAGTGCAATAATTACCTTTTGGGTGTCTCCTTTGAGACACCCTTCAAAACGGTGCATCCTTTTGACATTTTATTTATTTATATTTTAATTTTTACTGTTAGAAATATCTATAGAGGGGTAAGAAGATATCGATTAATATTTCGAGGAAATTCAAATTCAAACCATTATATATATATTGTTTTTCAGAACAATAAACAAATCCTCGTATTAAGTGAATAATTATGCATCAAATTACTTTTCCGAGTGCAAAGGATTAAGGTAAATACACACTTGTTCCACTTTTGGGGGACTCCATTATGTACACAAATGCGGTTGATAAACAACAAAAATAAATTCATTATAAGATTAAATAATACCCCCTACTGTTAATTAAATGATGTACTTTTGATTAAGTTAATAAGTAGCCCATAGAAGATAAAATGCATATTCAAGACTGTCTTCTATAAAAGATTCAGGCGTACTTAACTTTAACCGATAGTATCATAAGTCCAGGAATCGATTTCAATATTTGCGACTGACTGAACTATAGCCTCGTGAGGGGTCTTAAGCTCCATGAAATTGGACAGCTTTGACTGAATATTGCATTTTAAGTAACCCCCCTGAAGTTAGATATGACGTCATCAGATTCGAGGTTTAACAGAGGTTTAGCTAGCTTCGTGTATATGTTATTTATACGTAACTCGAAAGAAATTTATGTTTTGTGTTTCGACAATAAAAGTGTAAATATAATAAATTGATATTATCTGGTTTGGGATTCAATTAAAGTATTTGAGTGTGGAAACATTTACTTAAAAAAACTTACTTTCCTTTTTTTTTAAATTAATAACGAGATTTTACAAGATTTATTTATAATACAAAATATAAATGCCAAAAAAATAAACTAGGACTTTTATTAAAAAATTTAATGTAATAGAAAATTTTAAAAGTTGTTATCAAAACTGAAGAAATCAAAACTCACTCTCAAAAGTGAGAGAAGCTAAAAACAAAATTATATTGAAATAAAGCTACAATGGATTTCATAAGAATGGATATTCCCTAACATTCATTAAAAATTAAAATATATTATTAGTAGATTAAAATTAAATTAAATGATGTTTGAATCGATTCGAGTTATTCTATGTTTTAGAAAGAAACAACTCGAATGAATTTCGACATGAATTGAGCTTTTGTAGAAAGACAATACATTTTTACGACTAAACTCATATTACAGAATATGATTAACATTTTTTATTTCAGTAATAACAAAAATTCGAAGAAAATTCTTCCACTAGTACGAAAATTGTTACGAAAAATTTCTAAAATAACTATGAAATATTGCAGCCTACAGATCTAAAACACTAGCTCTTTTTATGGAAAGTAAATAATAATATTTCAGAGCTGGGAGATGTAAGTAAATATAATATACTTAACTAAACTCCATGTATCCTAATGAAGTAAACGCTTAATAAAAAATGAGGAACCATATATCTTTCCTTCATGGGGTGGGGTGGGGGGTTACTTAATGAAGAAATGGAATTTTTAGTACATAAAATGAGCCTGACTACAGTACAAGTTATGCAAATATAAATATAACATTGTATATTTGTACTTGCAACTGTGTATTGCTCATGCGCGGATTCTAAAACTCACCGCACTTTAACACATGCGTAGGAAGCGTTTACTTGATCAAAGTCGGGGTGTGAGAAAAGATGAGAGAAGGAGATGTTTATATTTAACATTAAGGTGAATTCGTATTGTACGCTGACTTATTAGGCGTAAAAACTGCGGATAACTCGTAATATTATCGGAAAAGATACTAATTCATAATAAAATACCTCACAGCGATTTTTATTTGCGTAAGGTCCTACACCATAAGTTATGATGAACAGAATA
Source organism: Argiope aurantia (assembly GCA_026543865.1). NCBI lineage: Eukaryota > Metazoa > Arthropoda > Arachnida > Araneae > Araneidae > Argiope > Argiope aurantia. Next base: position 12,273 of record JAPMOR010118909.1, on the reverse strand, counting down.
TTTCTAATCATAAAATTTGGTAATTCATTCTTTTATAAATAATTTTTTTATGTTACAATACTTTCTATCTGTTACTGAATTTAATATTTGAATTTGAGAATAACAAAGGTTGATAAACTCGGTTAAAATTAACGATGTTATATAAAAAAAAATTTTTTTTGACAGTCCTGAAAACTTCTTCGCCACTTGAATTAGAAATATCAAGAATCAATGCACAAATTTTAATTAAAAAGTAATAATACGGTGAGAAATCACACGATTATTAAATACATGTGGGAAAAAAGGAAAAAAAAAGCGAACAAGAATCTAATCGGGCGGATATCAAAGTCAAAGAAAAACGAAGAATTTCAGAAATGCGCTATTGTTTTCACGTTTCACGCCTTAGCGAGGTAGAATCGCCTGAAAGTGGTAGTCTTGGGATATTGAAACGAACAGTAATTAATAGATGCAGTTTTGATTCGTAGTTTTATATTTAATACGCTCCATACTAGCTACCATTTGATTATGAAAATATTTTGGATTAAAGACGAATTCAACGATGCTAATCACAATGAGGATTTCATAGGATGAAGCATCAATAACTTACTTACTTTAAATAAGCATTTTTCGCACTCAAGATCGGCTAGAAAGATAGAAACACTCCAACAATGTCAATTCTGTACCAGACCTATAATACCGTTTTTCATTTATTCAGCCTCTTTATTTTTGATTCACGCAATAGAAGGACTGGAGAGGATTATTTGCAGCGCCAAAAAAAAGAGAAAAGGAAGAAAAAAAAAGAATCATGCTTTTTCCGAAACTTTTCAAAAGAAAAGAAATTGACAATTGACATACAGGTTGATGATGTCTGAACATACAAAAATTTACTAAAGCAGTGCTTCATTTGATACAATGGAATGCACGCAATTATTTTTTACCATTAATTATCATTCTAAAACGAGCAAGCAGATGGACTTTGATTAAAGATCTCGAAGATTTTACTCTGGGTATAACCCAAATGTGGGTCAGTTTCCTTTTAAAGTTCATCGGAAAATCCTCATATCCTTATGTGTTAAAAACTGAGACAAACTTTTCTTTTCAGATATTTCCTGAATATTTTCGAATCACTTACAACAGCTGAAAATGCCATAGAATAAATTCCTGATTCTTCGACTTAAAGATATCTACGATGAAGAAATTCGAAATATCCACAGTGGATATACGAATAATCCTCAAACAATCATGAAAATGTCCAGACAGACAAAACAAACAAGTATGAAAAAAATCCAGCCGATATTATAACTTCCAGTAGTATCAAGTAAATATTAGACAGAATTTAAATACAATAAATCTGTGACTTTTTTACTAGATCAAATAGGATTAGTGCAGATACTTATATTTAGTCTTATCTAAAGCAGATTACGTAGATTTAAAAGAAGAAATATGTCCTTCAACCATAAAAAGTTCAGGTAAATTTCTTTAATACATAGGTCAATCATAAAGTTACTTGATAACTTTGAACTTCTTTGTGAAAAGTTTTGGCGAAAGGATATTGTGATGAAAATTTATGGCAACATTTCGAATAGTTAACTGTATCATGTGGCGTGGCGGTTTTTATTCTGTAGTTTTATTATGTCTGATAAACATTCATAAAAAATTATTTTGGGACAGAACTCGTAATTTTGAACCGTGGTCAGATGACGATGACGACACCTGTGCTGGTACTCTCTTTTTCAAACTTCCGTACCAAACCAATGGGAGGGCATAGATATGTTTGAGAATGAGCGTACAGATATTGACGACGATGAATGCATGTGAATATCATCAATTGTGACAAATTTTGAGATCGCTGCTCTGCGAATGACCTTGGATGACATTTCTTTTCATAACGCAATGAAAACTACGTGCCCTGCTCCAACAAATGTATAAATAATGGGGTTAATTACGTCGAAAGTTAATTTTTGCATGGAATTTTAGGACACAAATAAAACTATTGAAAATTTTCAATCCTATTTTGTTTGTTTTTTTAAGCAATGCAGTAAATTTTTTAACTGATCCTCGTGCATGCTTCCAACTAATTAAATATTTCTCTCCTTAATTTCATCATTACATAGGGCGCATTGTAAGAACTTTTACAAACTTTAATGTTAGGTCAGGTGTACAATATGGTTGTTGTAAACAAAAAGAGCGATCATTACAGGGAATTCTTTGTTAGTGAATGATAAAAAAGAAATTGATCCATATATAGCGTACGCCACGGATTTAATAGGGTGTACAAATGGAAGTCGCAAAAGCCCGTATTTAGCATTCCAAATTGTGTGCATTGAGGCAGATACAAACATATAGAGGAAATACCAACAATAAAACTTCGAAATACTTAAGATTACTGTTATTCATGTATTGCTCACTTTGATAGTTATTTGTTATGATTTATTTTTTATTACTTTGCAGACAACTTTTGTGTTTCCTTTTCCTTTGCAAAAGTGTTTTATTTCTGTAAGTCTGACTTAATTTTAAAATTTATAAACGACATTTTGGTAATGCCTTCATTCAGCGAATTCTTTTAATGAATTTTTCAACGAAATCTTAACTTCGGAAGACATGCATCACTTATTTTCTTTCCATATTTCAAAGAAAAATCTCCATTTAAAAAGCTTTCCACTCATTCTTTTTGTTTTCTTTTCTTATCTCATTTGACTAAGTTCTAGACTTCTTTGTTATATTGCCGAAGATACGGAGCTCCGCAATTCACTTCTTGTTGACGAGGTTATAATTAGAATTGACTATTGTTACAGAAATAACCGTACGATGGCTGTACGGTAAAAAGTCCAAAAGGCGCAGTGATAAGTAATGGCATTTTATTTTATATGAAAGCACGAAACACATGCAATAAAACACACTTGCAGTAATCAAAAAACGCATAAGCAGCAAAATATTAACTATTGAAATAGTACAAAGCGTTGGAGAGAAATTAGTTAGTGATCAATTCTTCATAGGGAGAAATCCCACGAATATTCACTCGTGTCTATTCTCCTCTGTTTCCTATAGCTCTAGTAACAGAACATCGAATGTTCAAGAAGGATATCGTTCCTAATCGATAAATCTCCGAATTTCCAGCAAATTCAGGAACCTACTTTCCAAAGTCGGCAAATCACCAAATTGCCATAGACCTGCCATAGACTTGCCATTGCCATATGCCAAAATCATAGACCTGCATCCATTCAATATTCATGAAAGCTATCAATAAAATTATCTCATTCATCTTGAAACTAACCGCGCAGGGAAGCAAGATTACAAATTCGTAACAATATTGTTACGAATCCGTAATGCTGCTTCCCAGCATAGTTAGTTCCATCATTGGAAAGAATGTTTTACAGTCATCCCTATGGGACAGAGTCTGGGCGTCGTGTCGGGGGTCCCGGAGCTTGGCGACAAACTTGGCGACCGTTTGGCGACTTGGCGACCAATTTGGCGACTTTGGCGCCAAAATAGATTATACCCGAAACTTCGAGAATTTTCCCGATCCGCCCAGTAGGAACCGAGATACGCCTAGAACGTTCCTGATTGGTTGAGAGGCTTCTAGCCCCGCCTCCTGAGACCTATATAAGGGGCTGCACCTGCCAGAGAAGTCAAGTCAGTATTCCGAGCGAGAGTCGGAGAAGTCCGAAGACGGAGCGGAGGAGTCGTAAGCGACGGTGAGCAGCGACGGAGTCAAGCTAGTGCTGAACTGAGCTGTGCGCTACTGTCTGCGGTAGATTCTGGTTGTATGCTGCTGTTGTATGCTACATGTCTCGGGTGAAGATAATCGTCTTCTGTGCTGTATATATTTGTGCTGTCCTGTGTGTCTTCGTGTAAATAAACGTCGTTGTTTTTATTCTACTTCTGCCTGATTATTGAGCGTTCTCCACACCATATCACTCCCACTATCCAAACGAAACGAATTTCGTAACAATATAATACAAAGCATAAAAGTGTAACGAGAAATAATGAAAACAATGCAATAAATGATGAAAAGATATTATTATGTCTTCACAAGTAATATTATTATAAACAACTAAAGCGACACAAAGAGGATTGCAATTTGAAGAAAATGTTATAAGTGGTGAATTTCAATTTTTACATGAGAATGGAAGCGTTTACGAGAATGTTTCTTTATTGTTGGAATGAAGCGAGTGGACTATTTTTCTCGCGTAGGAATATTTGTGCGATTACACTTCTGGCTCATTCCGGCGCATTCCTCCCGCGAACTGCTTAACATGATGCTGTGTGCGTAATTGTCAATACCTGTGTTCTGTTCTTTTCGTTTTCTATGTCTAATAAATGTGCTGTCTTCAAGAACCATGCTGAGATTTATTGAAAAGTAACAACATTTATAATAAGCCTATACAAATGAGGATAATGGGCCTTTCCATAGTTATTAACATAGGATATTTGTTAAAATCAATAAAAAGGATGGGTAGGTTTCAATCTTATTTTTTTGTTTTTATAACTTAATTTACGAATTTCTGTCTAACTAAATATCTTTATAATGAAGTGCAGAAGTGAAATGATTAGATTTGTATTAGAATATGAAATCAGTTATTATCATGTTTTGCGTTTTCAATTATGATATTTACATTACCATGGTCACAGTCATATTTCAAAAATACTTTTTCAGTCTCAAGTTAAGAAGATGTATATAGACAAAATTCATTAAAATAAGAAATTTAATTTATTTTTAATAATTATACCATTTTTTCCATGTATTTTTACCTTGCTCAAACCTAAATGGAACACAAAACTTTATGGAAATAATTTAATAAAGAATCGGTAAATATTTTTAGATCAAAAGTATTCAATAGTGCTTACATATTTTTAAAATGTAATACGTTTCTAAAAAATGACTAACATTAAATAATTACAAATAAATATCTAAATAAATTTGAAAATTCAAAATACGTTTAAAATATTTTAACGATCCTCAGTCACATTTTTGATAATAAAATATCACTTCAAATTGATTAAACTAGAAAAAAAAATTATATTTAGGAAAAGGTCTTGGATCATTTTTATTTAATATTTCGGCTACTACTGTTAGGAAAGGCATCCTGTTTTTAGCTTCCTTTTTTTTCAATGAAATGTAAAATTAGCGAAAAATTATGTCAGATCGTTAAATCATTTTTATCTTGAAAGCAATTACGCGTTAATGATCTGAGTTTTGTTCGAAATTGGAGTTAGTGCTTATCCCGGTTAGAAGCGATTACATAAATATCTTGGCGTGTATTCACATCGGGAATCTGAAACTTCATTTTCAACTGTGAATGGAACGAAGTGTTTACTGTATTTCCAATATATATTTTTAAATTTTCCTTTTGTAAGCAGTGAGGCTTATAATTTCCTAATTAGTTTAAAACCAGTGTTGAGTGCCATATTAATTAGCAAGGAGGAGTTATGACTAGTACTTAATTAGATCAAATTCCTATTTTGAAACTATGGGGGGGGGGGGGTATTTGGAAGAGGCAGGAGCGTCGCTGTTTGCGGATTTCATTGTGAGGAAAAAGCTCACCGTGTACGATTATCTAAAAATCGAATTCATTTTAGGTGCCACAAACTACGATAAACTTTTGACTAGACATAGCAGAATATATCGCCTTAATCAACAAATTCCAGAAGCAGAGAAATGTTTGACAAAATATGAAGATATTGTTTATAATATAAGGGAAATATCAAAGAAATAATTAATGATAAATGTATTGTAGATAATGCCATTTTAGAACAACATTCTCAAGTATGCTTTCACGAGCGAAGGATGTTTCTCTTATGTTCCGTATAATTCTTACTCCAAGATTATAAATAGATTCTTGTTTTAATCTGTCATACCAAATCAATATAAATAAAATTGGGAAGCTAATTTTTACTCCCTATAGAAATCTAAACTATCGCAGAAATGTTCTTCTAATTTTCCTCACAGATACTATAAAACAAAACAAAAATTTCAGTGGCGATTTTGCGATTTTTTTTCTCATTAAGCATAGAAGAATCTTGTAAGCACAATAATTAGCAAGTATTCAATGAGAATGTGCAAATGTGAATATTGATTGACTTTAGTAATATTGTGGTGTTAGCTTTATAAACCAGTTAGCAGCCTCCGGATAAGGGTGATCCCTTTTGTCCGGAGACTGCGGTCTCATCCCATGCGGTAAATAACGAGGTACGTTAACTTTATTTAGAGCGTTATCATGCCCGGCTCGCCAGATGTAGGGTACTGATGTTATGCAATGCGTATGAGAGATTTAAGAAGTTAAATTATTTTATATAACATCGACCCTTAACATAACAACAACTTTATTAATGGAAAAAGGCCGCATTTGATAAAAATAGCTTCACAACGTTCGGAATTGAAATTCAAGGTCACCAATGTGGGGACTGCATTCCAGAGGATAGAACCAGCCGCGTAACATAACCACTAGACAAAAGTGATCATCCTTGTCCGGAGGCTGTTAACTGCCTTATGAAGCCACCACAATAGTACCAGTAGTCTAATCAAATGAACAGCATATTTCATAATAACTTGATTGGAAATTCGTGCATTTTATGAATAAGTGTTATCAGAAGACATGCAATACTGCAAATTTATGTAATGAATTTCCTGTCAAGGTAAATAAATTTTCTCGAAATTGGCTCGAAACTTTTATTAAAACTTAACTTAAACGACATGACTTTAAGACCATTTTATATAATACTCTAATACATTTAACAAGTTAAGCGTGAGAAAAAAATTTAGTCGATTCATGCTTAGGCAATGCAAGCCATGTCAGTTGTATCAATTTTATTTTGTGAATAGAGAAAAGAAAAATGCATCTTACCGTAAATACTCTACGATGCAACATGTAATTCGATACTATATATCATGCGCTATTACGCTTATCTTATGACTATAATATCATGTGAATGACATGGGAGCCTTCATCTCATTTCCAACTTAGTGTAGAAACATGTCTTCATGATTTCAATGGATTGTTCAATGGTTTCCTAACAATCACATTAAAAGTAAAAAAACATTCCTAAAATTGCGATTTGAGCTTCAAAATCAAACTGATTCTGAACATTTGGTGCATATCATATGAACATAAATGCTCGAATGTGAAAATACTTTTGGCATTCAACTTTCCGATAAAATTTCAGTACAATATATTATATAAATGCAAACCTTAACAATGAGCTTTAACTATTCACATATGCTGCACATGTTTTGAAGTCTTGAAGATGCAACCTAATGAAAACGTGACTGTAATTCAAGCGACTTATTTCCACGTTGCAGCACTTTAAGAATTTTCTGGTAGATGGCTATCCATTTCATGAGAAATATTATTTATAGCAAATAACAACAATCATTCAGTAAAAAAAGGCGACATAACAAGTAATGTCTTGCCTTGTATTCCTTTAAATAACAGTAGTCCAGTTTTCATCAGAAAGTGATAGGCGAATCGACCTTCATAGCGAAATGAAGAATGTATATGAAACTGAATGCATGTTGCAGAAATCTGTTTTCCGATGTTGCAAAGATTTTTATCACGGACTTGTAATAATATGCCACTAACATGCCAACCGTATTTAATCAATAGTCACTATCTGATAGATGAAAAGGCAATTTGAATTTCGGCTGAACTGATTGCATTAAATACGTAATATACATTCGAATTTAAATACTAAATCATTTAGGGCAGCGGGGCCCGGTGGTAATGTCTCGTCTTCGGAACAGGAGAGTTTCAAGCTCGTGACCCAATTCCACCAAAGAATACTTCGGGTGGTGAGCTTTGGAAGTTTGGGTTTGGATAGGGGATGCCAGCTCATGTGTCGTTCTCGTCATCTGACCACGGTTAAAAATTATGAGGTTAAAATAGTTCTAGTGTTGATTTAAAATGCGGTTCCAATGATTTAAACTGAACAAATTCCATTAACACTTTCTACCTATAAAAATGGAATTGCTTAACCCTGAGGGGAATTTAGGCCAATTCATGACACGATACTACACTTTTTATCACTTCTGTTTCGATCTTCAAATGTTCGCTGTTACGGTTCATTCTCAGATTTTGGAACTTTCCGCGCATTTGCGTATGCATCAGGACTCGTTTATTTCATCAAAAAAGGTGTGAGAGGAAAATTGAAAAGAGGAGATGTTTATATTTAGCAATAGGGTGAACTATATTTTTTCGCTGCATTAGGAGATGTTATATTCATTCATTTTTCTGCGTACCACTCCTTAGTGAAGTGTCAGTGACTAAAAGTGTTCAGTCAAAAAAACTCGGGATCCTGAAAAGAACAATGGTCGTTTTATTCAAAATTCCTTCTGATATATGCATGTATCTGCCAGAGAAATCTGAAAATTCTGCCAAATGAAATTTTGTAGCTGAAATAATAGTCTTGTTTCCCTTTTGCAAGCCACATAATTATCATTTAGAAGAAAAACAATTACTTCTCTTTTAAGCATAACAAGTTTTATACAGATTGTATATAATATGTAACATGTACGAAAACAGAAGAAAAATCTGTAAGTATATGTTTTACATAGTTCTGTATTTATATCAGTCACTTCTAGATTTTCGGCAGAATGCTATTGATTTTTGGAAGACAGATTGAAAACAGAAGCCTGACAGTGATGGATACTATGGCGCAAATTGACAGCTTAGAAACAGAACCGCTTAGTGATCTATCTCCACTTTATTTTCACTCTTCCTGTAATGTTGAAGGTTTCATTGTTGAAAAAGATGATACAAAATAAAAACATTGGAAAATAAGAATGACAGTTTTTCAAGAGCTATAATCATATTTTAATTTAAAATTATAATGTCAGTATCCGAATTCTGAAATTGAAGAAGTAGATGAAATGTTTTAAAATGCTCATGAAAATTATTCATCAATATTTTCGATAAATCAAATCTTAAAATTGCTTAGGTCACAAAAATTGGATAAGACTTACAGATTAACAAATTTCATCGATGCATAAAAAAAATCCCAAAAAAACTATTTATATTCTCTTGCATAATCTCCAAAATAGATTATTCAGTTTGTACAGTTTATGAAGGGTGTACCAAAATTAACACAATATTTGAATTTGTCACCATTCGCTCAGTACAGTGTTGGCAAACCTGTTAAAAAGTCATTTTACAGCTGATAGTTTAGAATTAGTAGAAATGCAGCATTACACGATAGAACACCGTGTTTTCATTATTGAACAACATTTAAAAATAATGAAAGTCTGGCATCCACAGTTTGAAAATTTGTGAAATGGCCTTCTAGATCGTGTGATTTAACACCATTGGATTTCTTTTTATGGGTTTATTTGAAATCAAAAATGTATGCCAATAAGTCCACAAGCACGCGTTCAGTGAAGGAGGAAGTCCAACGCTGTATCATTGAAATTCAGCCACATTTATGCAAAATGGTCATGGAAAATTTCGTCAAAAGAGTGCGTATGTGCCAGCAAAGCCGAGTTTATGTTATTCCCTATCCTGTGTTCTTTACGATTCAATAAAAATATAGCAACTGAAAGAAAACTGGGTTTTTTTTATTTAATTCAAATCTTGCGTTTACAAGTTGTTGTATTTTGTAACGCTCTGTTTTTAAAAATCCTAATTTATCAGCTATCAAATGGTTTTTTTTATAGGGTTGTCAACACTTTATTGCACGAATGGTGGAAGTTGAAATCTTGCGTTAAGTTTGGAACACCATTTAAATGGGAAAATACGAAGGACAAAAAAAAAATTAAGAAGATTTACGACAGCATTCAGAAACATAGTTGCATGGCTTAATATTGTCTATCTGCATTTTATTTTTAAATCTTGTCTTAATTATATAGAAGCAATAACGTGTGCACAAAAAAATGAATTTCATAACATCGAACATGTGTGAGTAAAATTCAGGCAAGCCAAACATTATTGCTGTAGAATATGATGAAAATTTTTTTTGAATTTGTTACATTTAAGGAAAAAAGTGTTGAGGGAACAAATGTGATATGAGCGAGAAAGCTTTTTTTTTTTAATTTCAAGAAATGTAACAAAAATGTAACTTTGAAACAAAGAATGGTGATACTACTTCATGCATCATTTTTGTCCTTTATAGTAGGCTCGGGAATAATACAACTCGCATAATTTTTAAATTTGTATTTATCTAATAATTCAAAGCCCGAATAAAGAAAAAAAATATATATATGAACTAGTATTTTAGAAAAATATTTCAGAATTAATGTATAAATTACTTGAAGGGTTCGCAGATTTTGGTACTTTTTTATTCATAAAATTGAGGTAATGGAGCAGAACAGCAATTAATTATCAGATGGCTTCTCCTTAGCCAAAAAATTCACCTAACAATCTTTTTAAAAGCAGTAAATGGCAATATTTTTAATTTTTATCATATTAATCAAATGGATGGAACTTGTATGCTTCAATGTGTGAGTTAAAAAATAATGTGCAGCCGTGCAGAGAGGAGATAATGTAATATCAGTATCACAATCAATATTCGTAGACAGATTTATCAGTCACTGCATCATCATTATCGTCCCATAGCGAACCGGAAGCTCGAAGCTTGGTTTGGTTTAGTTATATTAACGTCCCGTTTTAAAGTAACATTAGGGCTATTTTGGGACGGACCTCGTAATTTTGAACCGCGGTCAGATGACGAGGACGACATCTGAGCTGGCACCCCCCTCTCCTCAATACGCCACACCAGAGGGAGGACGTTTGGTCATGACGGATTTAACGTGCAACAGACCCTCTTACACGACGGTTCTTCTGTGGAATCGGGTCTCGAACCTGAAACCCTCCGGTTCCGAAGCCGAGACCTTACCACCAGGCCACCGCGGCCCCGGAAGCTCGAAGCTGTCGCAGAGCTCTTTCTTTCATGATAGTGCATATATTAAGGTATTATCTTCAGGAAAGGGTAAGTTCGGCACCTATTTCCACTTATAAGCCACGTTATATGTAGCACGTACATATGTCATCGTGTGACATGGATAATTTAGTTTAGTTATATTAATGTCCTTCTATTTGTAAGTCGCATTAGGACTAATTTGAGACAAATTACGAGATTTTGAACCGTGGTCAGAAGACGAGAATGACACATGAAATGGTACTCCTTCCTCTCACCAAACTTCGGCTCCGGATCAACGATAAAATATTTAACCACATTCAACATGTATTAGACCTGCATATATTACCTGCATTATATGGTGAATTTGAATTTCATCCCCTGAGCTCTTCAGCCTCGAAGCCAGCCTTATCACTAGTAAAAGGAAAAGGGCATGGAAGGATGCATTGCCAGCTCATGTGTCAACCTTGTCGTCAACCACAGTTCAAAACAAAGAAGTCTATACCTAGTGCCCATTTAGCTTTAAAAAGAAGGCATTAATCCCATTAGGTTAACAAGTCAGAATTTCATTTCGTTGATAGTTTCAGGCTATATCACCCTTTATAACAACCCATTTTTATTATTTTACATAAAAAAGCTAATAATAATACAAAAATGATGATTGAAATATTATATTTCTTAATTCTTCTATACTTAAAAAAATAGAAAGAAAGTTCAAAACCTGGCATAATGCCATTGTTATTATATTTAAAAGCAATAGTCCTTTTATCGTCTGCGTTTTCATAAAACCATTTTGACGTCATTTCTAAATCAAATTTACAGATTCAAAAAAAAATAATATCAGAATAAAATAAATTGTCAGATATTGCCAATAAAACCCAACTAAAGTCCCAAGCAAAGGCTTCAAAATTAAATATTTTTTGAAATATAAAGTTATTATTTTTTTTTCAATTAAAGGTTAAATTGCGAAACCAATTCTACTATTAGAAAATCTACTAGGTATTCCAATAGTGACCGAAAAACAAAAACCAGCCTCATCAGTTATGTCATAAAAATTTAGCAAATTATCACTTTTACAAGAATGCAAAAGTGCAGATTGACAAGTGGTCACTCCTCCATAGATTTAATTAGATTTAATTAATATATTTAATCAACTTTTATCTATCTAGCTAGCTCGTTGCGTTTTGAAATTATCGTGTCCATCTTTACACGGATAGTCATAAAATTACTTCTTACGAATATACTTCATTGAAAAGTTGATAGAAATTTATAAACCAGTGTAAAAAGCATATTCAAAATATCATGTATCCAATTCAATGTGTTTTTAAATTATCATATTCGTAAAGAGATAGTCATAGTTCTAAAAATTCCTTTACAAAAAGACAGTCATAGTTTTAAAAAAAAAGCATTTATGAAGAGGCAGTCATAGTTCTAAAAAATGCGTTTACA
>JAPMOR010118890.1:218668-239410 GCA_026543865.1 Argiope aurantia | reverse complement strand
AAAAAAAAACCCGTTAATTTGCATTTGAAATTTTTCAAATACTAAAAAATATTTTAAGTAAAAAATCTTTAAAAGTCCCAAAAATTTAAATGGATCAGAAATTTCACAGCATTTCCAACAGGTTAGAATAAAATTCAGAGAAAATGAGCTGCTGTTTCTTATGGCACTTGCCACGGACAAGCCTGCTGTTACGAAGACAGCGATTTAAGCCGGAGGGGGAGCGTCTCTGGTTTTTATAGTAGCGCCAAATAGGGCCAAGAGTACGACTTTGCAACTCACGCATCACTCATTCGCTTGCACAACCCCTTTTTACAGGAGGGCACAGTCACACATCTCACAGATATAACGGAAAACAACCATGCCCAAACCGGGACTCGAACCCGGGATGCCCAGATCACGAGGAAGACGCGCTACTCCTATGCCAGGACGCCGGCAGAAAATGAGTTGAAATTTGAAGAAATAGCAGCCTTATTTCTCAAAAACTAGGTTTATCAAGTATTGTGTGATTTAAGCAAAAAAAGCATAACATTTTGAAAAAAATTATCAAACATTATTGAAGAGCAATAAACATTCTTTCAAATTCAACTTTATATTTCTTCAAATCAATTCCTGCAAGAAAAAAGCTTAAATTTATGAGATTAATATAAGAAAAATCACTCGGAAAGACAAGACGCAGATTTCTTCATCTACATGATAAGTTATTGAAAAATGTATGCAAAATTTTCTTAGTTTTTGCAGTAAAATCTTCTTAAATTTTCTTTTCATGATAAGACAGCTCTTTTATGATAAAAAGTTAGACTAATGTTCAAAATGCAGAGTGGTAGCATTGATAACATTGGTTATATCGCCTTCAGATACGTTTCATTTTGTGCAAACGTACAATGTTAATTTTAATTATATCTTCACCCCGTCCAGGCAGAACACACAAGAATGCATTTTTATAAATACAGTTGTAACAAACAGTCTATTCTTATTTTAAAATTCCTTTCCCATATTAAGTTTAAACAAGATGTAGCTCAGTTGCTACATAGAATTTACATTAAAAGTTTTAACACATAAAATTCAACAATATTAAAATATAATATGTTTATAAATAATTGTTTTTTTAAAGTAAATATTCCAAATATGTAAACATAAAAAAAACGATTTTTTTAATAAATAAGAAAGAAATTAAATTTTATAATTAAAATAATGATATTTCTGAAATGATGATATAACTTGATGAAAATAAATAGTTTTGTACATTTTAGAATTTGCACTCTCATAATGGGTTCTGGATTAGAGAAAAAATCAAAATAAAATTCAATTATTTGAGAAAGCACATCGGATACTTTTATAAATTTGTCTGTAGGATACATTGAAGAGCACCTGTACTTTCTAAATTAAGATATGATTTTTTTAAATGGGCAGAAAAATTCTTCTCCAGTAAAATCAGTCATAAGATTGATTTTATTATAATCATCACTAGCAAGTTAATAAAATAGTTTTAAACTCATATTTAATAAATCAATATGATCAGGTACAAAACAAACATTTTTTTTTATTATACTTGCAAAAAACCTTCTTTGGTAAAACTTTTAAACATATATTTTGGAAGAATGTCGTGGTTTTATAAAAAAAGAAATATTTTTTTAATTAATTTGAAAAAAATTTAAGACATTAAAATTTAATGAAAAAATGCAAAATTGCACAAATAAAAATTAAAATATCATGATTTCTCAAACGAAATGTGTGAAATGAAAACAAATGCTCAAGGATTAGTACTGCATATATTAGACACACTCTGAGAGGTAACTGTGGAATATGCTTTTGCCCCAATTAGCATTTTAATAGCCTCATTATTCTTAGAAATGCGTGGTTTATTGAATTACAGATATTTCAAATAATTGAAGTTGTTTTAATTTTCATCAGCGCTGCAGAAAGTGCTACATTTTCTGTAGAAAATAGAAATTTCAGAAATTAACAATTCCTCTCACAATTTAAAAGCTAGATTTTTCATGAATGATTGATGCAGTATTTGATATAAACTACAAGATCCTGCATGCTTGCTTTACTTTCAAGAAATTAATTTTCATATATTTCTAATTTCCTATTATATTTTAGCCTAACCACAGTTTTTTTAGTAATGGAGTTTTCTCTTTATTCTGGCTATATAAACATCCTATGGCTACTTTTTAATTACCTTTTAATATTCAATTCTTAATGAAAATAATTCTCTGCTTTAACGCTCTATTTAGTATCAGTAATGTATTCAAATTAAACTGAAGCAGGTATATGTTTTAATTTATTCAACTGTCAAATAAAATTAATTTTTAAGAAAATGTTTTATCTTAACCGTAAACACCTTTTTTGTTTTTAATTTGAAGTATGTTTTCAATCTTCCTTTCTTGAAAATAATCTGATGGATAAATTAAACAGAAAATTTAAAAATTGGTATTTCTTAAGAATTATTATTTTGTTTTGCTTGATTAGATTCTTATAAAAAAGTGGATAAAAAATTGCTGAATGCATGCTTAGAAAACAGTACAAATTTTATAGCTTATCTTTTTCCATAAAGTCCATCGATATTTTATAATTTTCATTTTCGATTTACAGAATCGAATTTACCGAAATTTATTGTTAAAATGTGCACATTGCTTATTTGCATGGTAATAATGTTTCATGCGAAATAATTAATATAATCAGTTTCCTCAGGCGACAGAGAGAAAAAAAGCTCTTTTAGGAATTGTTTTAAAAATATTCTTTTATATATATGCATTAAATAAAAGATTTTTCAAAAAGATATTTTCTACGTTTCAGACTTTAATTTGTAATTCCTTATTCTAAATTTTCAGTCAATTTCTGAAATTCCAAATTCAATTCCTGAAATCAATCATTTTCACAAATTCATTACACATTAGGAGCAAAATTTTTCATATATTTCTTATACATGAGAAAGTACTTTCATTTTTTTCTCTAAGTAGATGACTGAAAAATCTCTTACAAAATCTCTTTAGAAATATGAAATAAGTAAATTTAAAGAAAAGCATTAAAAGAAGAAAAACTCTAGAAACTTTTCCATACAACTTCAACAATTTAGATACAAATTTCAGAAAATAAGAAAAGTTTGAAAGTAGCATATGATATTCAATTTCAAAAATTCTAGCTTTAAAAAAATTTTACTATCGCTAAAATGATTAAAGAAACTGTATCGTTCGAATTTAGCGGTGAATAGTGGCTTTGGCTATCGAGACTACACAGCTACAAAACTCCCACAAATCATTTTTAATAAAACAGTATTTTGAATTTGAATCTTACTGAACGCACTGAGGTTTCGATACGCAGCTTAAAATTATGAAAAATATTAAAAAAGGACAATAGAAGTTATGAAATTAATCATCAAAAGGAACATAATATAGAGATGCACACTGAAAAGCCCAATAAATATTAAACTTGCTCAATGCTTGTAGATGAGTGATATATTGATAGGCTTTCCCGCCTTGAACTTAGATTCATTGCGCTGAAATTTTGGTAGATTTAATTTGGCATTTAGCCAAATTTCTTTTCCACCCAAGGATTTCTTTCGCTCTATGTTTTTTCCATGCTTTTTCTCGTTCGCCATTTTTTAGTTCCGGTTTCTTTTCCATGCTGTGCTACAATATTAATAGATTTGGTTTAACATATATTAGTTTTCATATACTGGAAGAAATGCATAGATAAAAAGATAAGGCGATTTTTTTAATAAAAAATTCAGGTAACCACAATTAAATTTTGGGGCAACATTGCTGTAAAGATGTTATTTTATAAATTGTCTCCTTTTGCGGAGTAGTTTATAGTATTGTTTGTTTTCAGCTGACAAGTCGCAACTGATTTAAATTCTATGCTGGATAAATATCTAATTATAGAGCAATGAATTTTCTGTCGTCAAATGCATAAGTAATTTTCCTACTACACGAAAAATTTCCTTCTTAATTAGCCGCTATTAACTCGAATATAAATTAGTGAGATAAATATAATGAAAGAAATAATTGAAATTTAATTATTTGGGTTATTAATTTTATAACATTCAAATATTATTTAAATTATAATAATTTAATTTTATTCCCACATTTCCGTATTTTTATCTTTGGTACTCAATATTCAAAACTTTTTGCTTCAATATTATTTATTACCACTAACGCTTTCACACCTTTTTTTTTCTCGCATTTACAAAAATACGGTGCAGGACAATGCAAAATAAATTTTTGTGGACATTCATATTTAACTCACCATTCATTTATAAATTTTTTTACAATGAAAAGAAACGATTTTTAAAAAAATAAAAATTTTACACAGAAAATGATTTACGTTTTGTATTGTAATATAAATTCAAGCACAATGAAAATTAAAGTCTACAGAGTCAAATTTAGCAAAAATTTAAAATTCAGTATGTTTATAAAACTGGAATAATTAAAAATTTATTGACGTATTTTTAATTCTAACACTTATACTTAGAAAGAAAGAAAAAAGAAACACATGTAAAAAAGTTGTTTCTTAAGTGACAAGCAAATAAATAAGTGATGAATCTATTTCAAAATAATAATAGAAGTTTTATTTTAAATTTGGTGTGGTTCAAGTAATATATCTGGTATTGTCCAGTAATATTGAAATAAAAATAATTTTTGATTAAACGAAAAAAAAATCTTTTATGAATTTCTACAGTTATAAATTACAAAAAGAATGATTAAGCAAATTGAATTCCATATTTATTATCATATATGGTTATTATATCCATCAACAAACGCAGGGGTAAGTATTAAAACATGTATTTTTTGAATCCGAACAAGTAGTGCTATAATATAGATAAAATATTAAGTGGAGATGTTGTTCCTAATGTATAAATCTCATATGCTAATTATCTAGTTTCCTCTAAAATGCTCCTTCAAAAATTATTAAAAACATTTAGAAATTTTCGGTATATACATTTGATATTGGGACAGATAAGCGAGTCAAAGTATAATTAAAAGTAAGTTTTGAAATATAGCAGAAAATTCTAAATTTTTATTGTCTATAAAAATCAACGTATTTTTTTCCTTCTATAAGTTTCAATATCAATGTTGTTCTTAATGCACAAATCTCATATGCTAATTATCTAGTTTCTTCTAAAATGCTACTTCAAAAAGTGTTAGAAATATTTGAATATTTTCTGTATATGCATTTGATATTGGTACAGATAAGAAATTCAAAGTATAATTAAAAGCAAGTTTCGAATTATAGTAGAAAATTATAAATTTCCTGTCTTAAATATCGATATATTCTTTTTTTCTTTTATTAGTTCCAATATAACTAAAAATTCTTAAGAAAAAATAATATACCCCACATTATAGGAGATTTTACAACATTTGCTAAATATATATTGATAAATGGTTTTCGAGCATTTGGCCCTCAAGATAAGCAGGTGTATTTATTCTTTTTATAACCGAAAATATCCCATATTTTTAAAACCAAACTTATTTATATTTCTCATGAATCTTAATTTAGTTTAAACTTAGCTTTAACAGATCTTTTTTTTTTTAAATTATTCCCCTGTTTTCAATTTTTTTCTCGCACAGCCTTTCAGATTTTCGAAGAAATTGTCACCTTATTAAAAAATGTACGCCCACTTATCCTAAAAGAAGAAAAAGTACTTTTTTGGTATGGACTCCAGAAAAAAAGGAGCTTCATTACTAAACGAAGTGTCATTAAGAAATCGCGTCCATATATCCTGATGAATATGATACTTTATTGCCCAGAGCCGTATACCTGAAGAATATTTCAGTGCTGCTTCCATCAAAAATTTTTCCTTGTTTGGAATAATTTTTTTTCTTACGGTCAAACGCGCTTGGATTACAGAAGAGTAATTAAAGCCGTATCTGTTGCCAGGTTTTGAAACCCAAACTTTCCTTTTTTTTCACCCCCTCCTCCTTTCGTACTTGGAATGGGAAAAGCAGCAGACGATAGCTAATATCTGAGACAAATGACATGAATTATGCATGAGTTTTTTGGCAACACCACAGCCCGTCAAAACTTTCACTATTTAAAAACCTTCTCTCTTAGCCGATGCCAGCGTAAAAAAGGGAATCACAATAATAATAAACATAAAAATTCGAATGAAATAAAAATAAAAAAGAAGTTTCTTAATTAAGCACGACCGCAAATGAGAAATCTATGGAAACATTAAGGTAATAAGGTTGCGCTGTGTCGTAGTGTCTCCGAATCTGCAACTTTTTTTTTCTTTTTTTTTTTTTTCATCGTTGTGTCTTTTAGTTCGAATTTTTTAATGAATACAGTTTCTTAGCAAAGAGGTTATTAGAAAAAGAATGAAAAACATTGGTAATTATTACTCTGAGACCGGTATTATTAGATTTCTCTTAAGTTTTTGTGCTTATGAGAATATTGGGTTAATCCTACGTCTGAATACAAATGTCAAAATATGGGATCACGCATACGTAAACTTGAAATATTTAAACGACACTCGGTTGTTAATTCGAGCTTTTTGTTTATTGTTCCGAAACCCAAGATTGCAATTTCAGTTTTTTAATGAGCTGTAGAGAATTTGTGTTTTGCCTAGTATTTTAAGTTCAGCAATGAATTTTGAAAAATTGAAGAAAATAAAAATAAAGAAAATACAGATTTTGTATTTATTTTTTAAAAAAGTGATTCTCTTGCTTCTTTTTTAAAAATAATAAAAATCTTGAATTTTCTGTATTTTTGCTTTAGATCAAAATTAATCAAGTAAAGAGAAATTAGCTTAAAAATCAGATTGACAAGATTATTTTGAAAAAAATCCTACATTTGGTATCAATATGAAAAATATAACATTTTAGATATCCTCGGATATTTATTATTTTCTAGGAAAAAATATGAGTATGCAATGGAAAAATAAAATATTTCAAAGCAACTAAAATAACTTTGATAAACCTTCAGAAATATTATAATTAAACAATATTGATAGATACTTTTTTAGCTACCTTTGCGTTTAGTGATCTTTGAAAATCAAAAGTTTGTCTTTCATATATTCAAGTATTAAGGTGACATTTTAAGAAAGAGAAAAGTTCCCTTTATTTTATTCTCATAGAAGCTATTATTTATTTCTTGAGTAACTAAAGCAATGTAAAAAATTTTAAGTAATTTAAGTTTCCTAAAGTAATTCTTAAATATTTTACATTTTTTTTCTTGATAGATTAACCAAGGATAAATTAAATACCGCAAGCGAGTTTTTGATATTCGTCATTCAGAAAAATCAATATGAAAGGTGTTTAAAAAGTAAATGTTAAAAACTATAAAGAGTTTTCATTAATTTCCCTAGCTAAAAATTTCTTCACGGTTTTAATTATAAAGCAATACATAAAAATAAAATACTACTACTTAATACAGAAATATTCGTAGTAATGTATTAAAATACAATTAAATCACTGGAATTGATCAAGAATCAATTAAATTTCTAAAATGTGATCTTTTAATTATTTAATATGTTAGTCTGGTACTTAAACATAATTGTAAGAAGCAAATAAAATCTGAAAGATAATTTAATTTATTGATCTATTTTTAAAATTTTATAAATAATTTAATCTGAACAAAGCCTTCTTGAAAATTCTTTATTAGTTAGATTTGAAACTAGTTCCAGATTGAGGAAAACTAAAATTTGCATTCAATCATGGATTTCGCAATATTTCATATTCTTTTTTTCCCTTTCTGTACAAAGCCAAGATACCTTTCAACTATTTAATTTAATTTAAGACAATGAACAAAATGATTTTTGGAGAAAATGAAAGAACTAAACGGCTTTTCTTTTTCCAATATGGGTTTTATTCAAAATAGTGAAAACGATTAATAACATAACATTTCTCTTAATCATCTACATTAACAAGACTGAAAATGCTTCAAACGATAAAAGTTAACTTAACTCTCTAAAGTAATAAATACCTTCTCAAAAGTAATTTCATCATGGACCAACTAGGAATGAAATGCTGAAAGAGCATGATATTTGCAATGCATTTTTTTACTTGATTACTTCCAAGAGCATTTAGTTATTTTCAATTTCGAGGGCCAATTGCTGGAAAGGATGAATTCAGAATTGAGTGGAAAAAAAAAGAAACAACTAAAAATGCCATTAACGAAAGATTCTATTAGACAGAAGTGAAAACAAGTGTTTCACTCACTCAGTTTAACAATTCAATTGCGAAAAGATTTAACTTCACTTTTGGAATGAAATTCAGATGGAAAATAGCGTTTAAAGCATTTAAGGAGTTAAACTATCTTCCAGAGAAGGCTGCATAAAAAGTAAAATAAAATTAACGAAATAAAATCAAAATGAGGCCAGAGGTAAAGAAGAAACCGAGGTTTTAAGCAGGGAATTATTCATCGTTGTCTTATGTAAATACAATTACTTAGCTACATTTGCATAATGTAAACGCTGCCTCGGAAAGGCGAAACAGAACAACTCAAAATGGCAGCTGGTAATACGTAGAGGTATAAAAAAATAAAATAAATGAAGTTGGAGCCAAGGAGAAAAAAAAAAATAAAAGCAAAAATACTTGCAGCAAATTTACACAATTCCGTCATTAGTACTGCACAACTTCCTAGAGTGTGGTGTTACTGCCTACATATATAATACCAACTGTTATGACAGGAAGCGCACACATACACAAAAAAAAGGAAGAAAATTTGCAGTTGCAAAGATTTTTCGTTAAATATGACATCCCTTTTTCGTCTTTCGCTTTTTTAATTTTTTAGTAGTAATAAGAGAGACTTAATTTATTCAAACTTGTTAATGGCAAGGGTTTCCTACCAACCAAGCTCTTAACCTGAAATAGCCCTATGAAATAAAATTTTGTTTGCTGAGGACTTAATTCGAGCCTAATTTACAGTTTTAATTGAGGAAAGTAATGTTTTGAATTAATTTCCGGTTTTTATGATGTATTAAGTCCATGCTTTTACTCCGCATTTAGATTAAGTTTTGTTTAAGGTTTTCAAACGTATGTTTGAGGGAGAGTGAAAAAATGAGAATTCATCATTTACTTTACATTCATTTAGTTTTCTAAAAGAGCCATAATTCTTAAGGCTAATGATAAGACGTTTTCTTAAAAACAAAAGGCAACGGGCTTGAATGGAAATGAATACTCATTGATTTTGCAAGCTACAGTGATAATATTTCATCTTTAATTTCAGAGCCTCCTTTCAATGAATAAAATGTAATCTGTTTTTTTTTTTTGGTTTTTAAATCTGAGTAATTATAAAGAGGCTTTCTTAGAAAAAGGCATAAAAACTAGTATAAGCGTTTTTACCTCTCATTCGTTTCCGAACAAAGATAGACACGTTAAATGCGATGCTGATTGAAAGAAAGAAGAGATAGATGGGTTTCATTCGCTATAGACAGGCAAAGGAAACGTAATTACTTTATCTTTATGTAGCTGGAAAAATAAATAATGTGTCTTCGAGATTCAAAATTATTTTCCGATTTTGAAATTTTAAAAATTATTATTCAGCAATTCTTCAGTTTTGAAAGAAACGTCTGAATTCAGAATTTTTTTTGTAAGTATATTTAATGATATTCGAGGAATTAAAAGATGTTTAAATTCCCCTTTGAAATTTTTTTAATTAAATGGAATCTTTTAGTGTTATTTATATTAGTATCAATCGCAACTATGATTTCTTCGACGTAAATTACAGAATAATACAGAAAAAAAAGTAAAGATCATAAATGATAGAAAGCAAAAGTAATATTACAATTATAATCGATATAGATAAGCACATGAAACAAAATAAATTAAATTATGTTTAAGTTTCTATTTCAAAATTTTTTGATTAAATGTAATTTTTTATTGATGTCTAAATTAGTGTCAATTGCAATTGTAATTTCCTCGATGTAAATAAAAGAATAATGCAGAAAAAAGAGCAAAGGTATACCTTTGCTTTTTATCATCTTAAAGGTCATAGATGATAAAAAGAAAAGGTAATATTATAATAATAACCAATATCGATAGGCGCATGAAGCAAAATGAATTAAAATTTTAATTCTGGTTAGTTTTTATTAAATAAAAAGTAAATCAAAAGTATGAAATGTCACTAGCGTTGCCACTTCAAAAAACTTATTTTTATAGATTTAGTGACTGAAAAAACTGAATTCATCCCAATTTTTGATTATTCTTATGAATAGAATTTTTTTTCGAAGTAAGAGTTCTTTGCAGTAATAAAAAATATTTAGAGATTTATTTCTTAAATAAAGGGTTTATCTGAAAAGAATAAAGCAAAAAGAATATATAATTACCGAAAAATAATTATTCATAGAATACAGCTTCCTAGTTAGCTTTCTTTAAAATATCTGGACATATAAAATTTGAAAACAGTAGACGTTTCTGGTTTAAATTCCAGCAAATTTTTTGATTTTTTATTGGCTGCTGAAAAAATTTCAGAAAGCTTTTAGTAATGAAAATTTTCGTTCTATTAAAACTATGATGTTTTCAGCTAATAAAAGTTCTTGAAATTATTATGATTTTTACAAGAGAGTCCATTTAAATTGACCAATTGAAGAAAACAAAACCATAAAATTTTAAAATTTAATTAGTAATATATGTGGTCTGGTTAAACTAAATAAGAATTTTCTGAATTTCCAGCTGCAATTAGCTTTTTCATCGAAGAAGCTTAATCGAAAAAACTTTTACTTTAACTTCTCTTAATGTTTGACGGGATTTCTTTTTTAAGACTGAAATTAATGTGAAATTTTATCTGGTTAGACATACTGTAACATTTTTTACACCTTAAAGTTTTATTTCCTGTCAGATATTTGGCATATCTGTATACGGTTCTTTTGATAGCTTTTTGAGTAGCCTTAAGAAAATTTCTGTATTTTTTGACCTTTTTGTTATCTTCTTAAATGTAATTAATTTGTTTGTATTTGTATTATAACCGTAATTTTATACTTAAACTTCCCACTGTTCGAATTAGTTTCTTACACACTCAGGGAATGTTTATCAGTATTTGCAGTTAAATAAAGGGAAAAAAAGTTTGGAACGCAAAAAATTTGTTTGCAATTTTCTATCAATTTTTAACAGATTTTCTAACCTAGAATAAAGAAGAATAACCATTTTTTGTATGTGTATGTGAGCTTATTGATACTTTACAGGCAAACAGTTTTCGATCGACAGTTAACAAATTTGGCACAAATATATATACTTTGAAAAGTAAAAATGTATATCTTAGAATAATCTTTTTTAATTAAAAAATTTTCCGACGGTAATTAAAAAGGTTTTCCACTTTCGAAAATTGTATTACATTTTCACACCATTTTAAAATTCAAAAAATTTTCTTTTTAAATTTTACAATTTAATTATGCAATTTTTTTCAATTTAATAGTTTATTATTTAATTTTTACAATTTAATTATGTAATTTGACAATTTTTAAAAAAATGCATTTTTACATACTTTTTAATAGTAGTTTTCATTGTTACAATAATTTCAAGCAGTTCTCATTGTTTCATAGAATATTTAATCTCGTGATTTTCTTTCATTAATAAACGCTAGGAAAGATTCTGATTATTACAGATGCTTGCTGTATTGTTAACATAACGAATAAGAAAGTTGAAGCTGCAGTACCGTTAAATAGATCATTAGATAGAACTGGATAGCTACGCTTTTAAAAATACTCTCAGTCACAGGATTTGTCACCATTAAAAAAGTTTAAGTCCACAAAACAGAACAACTGAGTAGCTATTAAAATAATGCATCGATAATACTTCTATTTTGATCCTTCGAATTTTTCAATTCATGTCAAATCTTGAACATCAATTTTAGGTATAAATTATTTAAATACAAAAAATATTCCTCGTGAACTAGATGGTCGCCAGAGACGGCTGGTTACTTTATAAACAAGCAATTTTAGATTTTTATTTTGCATATTTCATTGAATATTTTATTTAATATTGAATTGAATGAACATTGAATTTAATATTGAATTGTATTATTTAATATTGAATATTTTATTTCTTTTATTTGACTAGATATTTATCTCTCAAAAGTCAGGTCTAAAACCATTTTCTGCCACATACATGATTAGAATCTTTGTTCTTTCTTCATCAATAAAATTTTATCAAAAATAATTTAGAAATATACATAATTTCTCTGAGTTTTTAAATTTATGATCTAGAATATTAAGTAAATTATTAATAATCCAATTTAATTTCACTATTTCGTATTCATTCACAAGATAGTTAATAAAGATCTAGTTTTTAATTAAAGTCTATTAATAAAATAATTAAATTAATTTCTTCAGTACTTTTTATAGGTTGAAACAATAGTTCTAGATTTCCGACTACGCTATATCTATAAATATTAGACTAGTCTCTAAAAATTCAATTAAATTCATTCTTTTATAAACCTTCACTTTACGCCTTGGTACATTTTACAATTAATTAGTATGGATAATAGATTGAATGAACAGACGCTCAGATGGAACCTTTTAAAGTAGAGGCGAGAAATTTCAAATGTAGAAATAAAACTGTTCTTATTCATGAATAGAGCAAAAAGAAATAAATTGAAACAAAAGAAAAACTCATTCATTTTTAACATATGCCCGCATGAACACGAAAACGGTTAAATTACAAAAAAGGGAAGGTTTCAGGCGTTACGCATTCAACGCCTAACACATTTAAGTTTTTCAAATGAGTAATTTTTGTAAAGCATCCATTTAACAAGTATTTCGATATTCACTTCAAACATCGACTTCGCGGTTTTGGAGCAAAAACAATGCAAATTTGCAATGAAACCAATCGTACATACCTTTAAAGTATTTAAACAAAACCAGCCGCACACACTACTAGAATTGGAAAATTAGAAATATATCAGAGCGGAAAAAATCATCTGCGCTGTTTATTCTACCTATCCTCTCCCCTTCACCACCGTTTCTAATGCATTGCTATCAGCAAACGTCGAACACATTTGTAGTGTTTTATTTCAGTGAGGCGTAGAATTGGTATTTTTCATGAACGAAAGTAAACACGCCGATCATCAAGTCATATTTACGCAAATTTCGCAAAGACAATGGAGTTTGGAAGAAAGGTTTGGTGGAGGACGAGGGAGAAAAAAAAATCAATCCGGCCGCGAATTCCTTTTCTTTGAATTATCACGAAAATGCAAACTTAAATGTCAGATTTTCTCCCTCCACAGTTCCAGAGTGTACACTTTGGAATCGTACTGCGTGATAATCTGGTGTTTTGTTATAAATGTAATGTTTAAAGATGGCTACTTAACGGAATACCTCGAAACAAGAGTGATGGAGGAGATTTAGAGGGAAAAAACAGTGGAAAGAAGCTTTGGATTTTATTTGTATTCCATATTTATTAAGTTTACACAGATTTGGAGAAAGGAACTAATCCGAATATCGCGTTTATTTCCAGCTCGAGGCGTGTATTTTTGTTGGTTTTGAATAAACTGTATTTTTATTTATATTGAGTCTAGATTGAATTGCAATGTAAATATTTAAAGCGAAGCATAACGTTTGGGAATAATGTTTCATAAAATGACGATGCGTTCTTCGATTCCTTGAAAAGCTCGATGAGAAACCATCTGTTTCTGCTACATATATGCATGAAAATATGTTGTTTAACTAAGGAATATTTTTATAATTTTATAATCTCAAGCAACAAAATTTCTTAAAAAATGAATGCGCATTTGAAATAATTATTTATATAAGATGTTGCAGCAAGTACCCAAAACACGACTAGTAAAAATGCACTTTTTTATCTATCTACTAGTAATTGCAATTGAAAACGAATTTCTATTATTTTATATAACATATACAAATAACTAGTACCCATAAGCGATCAACTTGTTCATATATTAATTTTCTTTTCTGTTAATGTATAAATATGGAATATTTTTATTTGAAATTTTGCCTTTTCATTTTATAAAACTAAAAAATATAAAAATTTATAAGACTATAGAAATTAATGCGTATACAAATTTTAAAAAAATATATGCACTATAAAAGCGAGAAAGAAAATCCTATTTCTGCATGAATGTCCAAGGAAAGGTGTTTTTAACCTTAATTTTAACAATAACTAAAATGGTTAATTGAATGGTTAGATGGAGCAATGAATTTAATTTGAATTTCATCATTTCTATAAAAGAATTGTTACAGGTTGTGTAATAATTAAATTTTAAAAGTTCTTACAATTAGAAAAGAGAATTGTACTGAAGTGAAATTGATACCATTAAAAAGGTAATGTTTAAAAGTTATAAATAGAGTAAAAGTCCTTTTGAATGATAGTATTTTCGGAAGATATAGTTGTAAAAGCACCCCCAGAAATTGCTATTTTTGTTTGCTATAATTGTGTAATGAACTAATATTTTAATTAAATGACATTTTAAATTTAACAAAAAAACCTTTAATATTAAGTATTTTTTTACTTAATATTAAAGCTAACCATGTGAAACCCATCATTATTGTTTAAGTTTAATTTAAAATTTTATGGTATAATTTTTGTGATAAGATGTATTTTTTCAAAGTTAATACAAAGTATTACTTTAAATAATAAGTAGTAATAATAAGTTTTGTTATTACTTGCCGTTTCTAGAGATTATATTAATATTATTAAAACTGTGTTGACCAATTTTGATAAAAAATCTTTGATGGAAACAAAAGAAAGTATTATTTTAACTTCTAAATGCATAATAGAATAGAATGTTCCGATCAGTTAGCTATGCTTACAAAGCAGCATATTTATTTTGTATTTTCTTCAGAAAAAATTATTATAAAAAATTAAAAATTCTGTTTAAAAAACAAATTGGTAAAATCATTTAATATTCATACAACTTACCTTTAATTTGGCTATTTTCAATTTTCCAAGTAAAAAAGAAAAGTATTGATTAATTTAATTTTTGTTTTAGTAGTTTGAGAAGATGAGAAGGAATGTTTAAGGAAAAGGTAATTTAATGACATATTTATGACACATTTCAGTGTTGCAATTTCAATTTCACATGCAAAACATTTCTTATCTATGACATAATTTGATTACAACGTGTCACTTTTTTCTTTCTTCATCTCACAGCTTTGTTCTTTCAATATTTTTGCAAAATCTAGATTTAAAAAGCCGCGCATATTCATTCCAACTTTTAATTTCCTCTTCAAAACGCAATTGTTGGTATGACTAGATGACAGGATTTAAAACCGTTTCGCTGATTAATGTCCCTATGACTGAAACCGTCGTTGAAAGTTTGATCTTTATTAAGTGACTAGTGGCAACAGGGATTTTATTTACTCTGCAGCTCGATTGTTACGCAGGAAGTAATCTAATTTCAAGCTCTTTTAAAATTCCCATTTCCTCCTCGTCACCTTCTGAAAGAACAGTTCTTTTATTTATGATTATTTTTTTATTACTCACACGTTGTTCTATCGGCATTTCCAAATTCAGAAGAATCACTCACTAGGAAGTCATTAAACATTCATACGTCGTTTACGAAAGGCAAATGTTTAAAACAGACGATTTTGAAAAACACAATGGCGACTGTGGACAGACGATTTTTGCTTGGCTTCTTAAAATGGCGTTAAATGCAATTAAGAGAGAACACGTTTAAAATGAAGTGCATTTCTCCTTTGCTGACATTCCAGGTTTAGCAGCTCATCGCTCATGGGGTTTACATTTTGTTCGAAAAAATGCAAATGGGGACCTTGTAATTGATATTAATTGAGAAAGCATTTGCCTTTTTTCATTTGAGAACTCTTTCCTTTTATGAAGTGTATGATAAATTGAAATACATTTTTAATCAATTTCTACTGTGGCATTTTGGGGTGTTTTTTATTTTCCTCTGAGTGCAATGCTTCATGATATGCATTTAATTTTTACACGACAAGGAACTGACATCTCAAAATTGCGAGTTAAAAAAACGTGATTAAAAAGTCAATAAAATAAAATGTTGCTCTTCATTTTTATCTTCTTTATCCATAGAATGAGTCTGAACTCATTTTAAAGATTTTATTTGTCTAACGATTACGAAGACAAAGAAATTGATTTGGATTTAAAGAATATTAAAGTTCTTTAGCTTAATTAATGTTGATTCCAATTGCTGAGAATTGTCTTATTCTCACAATTGGGCAAAAATATGAAAATCCAATTATTTTAAGGATATAACAATGGATTTTTCCATTTACATAAAACTAAGAGGAAAGAATAAAGGGATATTAATAAATATATAAATAATATTCACTGTTTACTTGGTTTTAATATATTTTTTAAAATAAATTTTTCCAAAGTTATGACATTAATTGGCAAATATTTATTTGGGCGAAATTTCACTCAATTTATTCATTTCGTTGTTGAAATTCCAAAATGAGCAAAACTACAAGTTCATAAGGATTTTATTTTCGTTAGAAAGCATGTATTTTAAATACTAACTTTCGATCCAATTAACTTTGTAAGTTTACAAAACAATAACTTTTATTTCGCTACTGCTTAAAATATTACATGATGGAATTCTAAAAAACCTCATCAATTATTAAGTATAATTTTGCATTATTATCCCATATTTATTTTCTCATCATTAATGTTTTCTCACCGTTTAAAAAATTGACATTACGCTAACATTACAAAATTTACATTTTATAGCCTCCTCAATTCAGAATTCTATTTATGTAAGTGGTACCCGCCATTTAAGAGTTTACTCTAGAATTCTCCAGGTCTCTTAGAAAGTGTAAAAGCAATGTATTGCTGTATGTGAAACCAAATATTAATGTTTATTTTCAAAATTTTCAAGTTGGAAAAAAAACGTTTTAACGAAGGTTTTGAAATAATTTTATAAAGTATATTGCAAATGTGAGATTTCGAATAATAAGAAGTAATAAAAAAAGAAATCAAACTTTTAAAAATGAATTTTATCGTTTTATAATGAAACCTCACTTAACGAACGTTAATTCGTTCCCAAATATTAGTCGTAATGCTGAATATTCGTTTATCAAAACAATTTTTTTTTCATAGGAATATCCGCGTAAAGCAGGAAAATGCGTTCCATTCCAAAAATAAATAAAAAATAAAAATAATTTTTTTAAATTAAAAAAATAAAAACCTGATAATGTATTTATTATGCAATCTCTTTTTACAAGAAAATTGTCTAAAGATATTTGTCTTACTTTGGTATACTTCAAAATTTGGCGTAAATGAAAATACAGCATTGCCGTTAAATAAATTTGCAGCGAAAATATCCGTTGTCTTATTAAGGTGATGCTTCTCTACGTAAGATACAACTTTTCCCATGCTTTCAGCATCTACCCTATTTCACTGGAAGGTTGTTATTCTGATGTATCAATTATCACCTCCACTCTTGGCCAAATAACCTTCCCAGCTTTTTGCAGTAATACAGAACGCTTCTCCATAAGCTCTTCGGTAATTCTGACTGTATTCTTACATCAGTCCATCAATGTTGCGATTATTCACTTGTAGCCCCATAATCATTACTGGAAACAAACTCTCATCGATTGAGGCTCATCAGGAATTTTCAAAAACTCCTAGGAGTCGCGTGCGACAACATTGTCCGACCAAAACTAAGGTCTCTTCAAACAAGCTCTCGACATATATTGACACAAACCAATCCAGCATGCGATATCATGGTGTCTCCTCGCCACTCCTGAGAGACACACTCGTTAAACGAGTCACATTTTTACATTTTTCTCTGCTTGTTATAAGAATCGTTCTTTATGAAAGGTATTTGTTAAGCGAGAGTTAATTGCATTATAATTATTAATAATAATGGAGAGCTGATTTGAAAATGCAAAGTTAAATATCTAAAATCTTTATTGTGTTATTTTTATGTCATGTTATCAAAACATGACTTTTCCCACGCAAGTTGCAAAATTATATATCACAATGATAATATGAATAAAGTTTAATAAACTAACTTCGTTCATTAATGAAATAATAAATATTAAGATATTTTGTAAAAGTCTTTATTTGTCCAAAATTGGGTTATTTTTGGCCCAAAATCTGGTTTTTTTTGTTTATCTTTCAAACCATGCTCCCTTGTATGACTGTTAATACATACAATCAATACTGGTAGCTTTACCTTTAGTTAACTTTTAATATAAATTCGATTTACATGATTATTTAAATTATTAATTACTCTTCTCTGAATGCTTACGACATGCTGTTTTCCCATTCTGTTTAGTACATTTCAATATCTCTAAAAAAGTAAATTAGATGAAGATTGACTGCAAGAAAAATGCAATAATTATCCCAAAAATGTCGCATTATTCAGAAAGTATAGTAAACTTTCGCCAAGCAAACAAAAATATAAAATAAAATTACTCATTTTCAAACATTTTGCACCATTTCCAAAAAGATTTCTATCATAAATCAAAACGCAAATGTATCCATATTAATGCTTCTACGGCGGCAATGGAATCATTAGATGAAACTTAAGTTTTTCTAAACTTATCCGTTTCCACTTCTATACTTTCCCACCTTATTTCAAGCAGCGAGATGCCTATTTTTCTTCTTTAACTGGTAAAACAGAGGAGAAAAAATCTCGCTTAAAATTCCCATTGAAGGAATTAAATACATACAGCCATTTCAAAACTTTCCAAAATAAAAATCTCGCTTTAACACGAATACTCTTACAGCAGAATATCGAAATTCGGGAACGACTTCAGCGAAAAATGGGATTTCTTGCAAAAGGGGGAATATTTTAAGTAGGATACATAATTGAAGACATTTAACTTTAGAATAGGAAAGCAAAAAAAAAAAGTACTTTTTCCCGTAACTTTTAGGCTATAGAAAGCTGACCATCCGAAATGGTGAAGGCCACGCCCCATAGAAAGCAAAACTAAACCGTTTCAGCACTAAAGAAGACTAATAAATGATGAAAGGCCACCAACTCTGTTTTTCTGAACATACCCTTTGATAGGGTGTGTATATGTAGAGCATCTTTTCTCGCCTCAAACTCGAAGAAAAGGACGATTTGCTTTGCATAATTATAGCCGCAACGGAGTTAAAACAAATGCTTTTCCTCCCAATTACGAAGTGCAAAAGTAAAGGGTTGCTGCCAACGTTCGAGTATTCGGAAGCGAACCTTCCCCCTTTCTTTTCAACCTCCCTCCCCTCTGCTTCACTCTAGCAGAATGTAAAAGACCCCCCCCCCCTCCAAAATTACTCATACTCTTTTGTATTGCTCTAATTGTCAAAAGCAAAGAAAGCATGTGTGATTTTTAAGGGAGAATTATAGCCATTGTTATGCAAAAAAGAATTGAACGAATAAAGAGCGAACTATTTTTTAGCGTTATACCAAAATTCGTATACTTCTGTAAAACACTATTTTTACAAAGAAATACCAAATTTTTAAATTTACTCGCGTGATGATTAAAAAAACTAGGCAATTTTCTTTTTTCTCATATTTGACTTCGTTGAAAAATCTTACAACGTAAAATTCGATATCAATGTTTAAATATTGAATATTTTTAAATATAAAAAGTTCTTTCGTTTTTTTAGTTTTACAATATTTAAAAAAAAAAGTGCTATATTTTTAAAACAATTTTTATAACTTCGCAAGCAGTCGAAATTCAGTTAGAAAATATCTCATTTTTAAAAGTTAGATTTCTGTGTTTATGCTAAATTATTCCCATAAAAAATGTCCATTATATAAAAAGCGTTGAACATATAAAGCTTTCATTAAAACAAAGGTATAATTGTTGGTTAATTGATATTGAACCTGACAATTTTATCTCAAGTTTCTTTTAATTAGAAACTAGTGTTTTATTACTACTTTCTTGCTCGAGCGATAAAATATTTTTACTTTCTTGTATACGTGGTATAGAGAAGCTATTGTAATCGTAAAAAAAACTCGAGATTTTGACAAATCTCCACGTTTTAGATCTCCTTGAGTAAGAAAAACACATTTTTTTGGAAAATGTCCCTCCCTCTGTCTCTCTGTCTGTATGTATGTCAGTGATGACGACAATTCAAGAGCTCTTTGAACTAGCCAGATGAAATTTCGTATACGGTCTTTACATCAAATTTTTAGATTTCTGCCAAGGTTTGAGCTAAACCCGTTCAGAGCAAGTCTGTCTGACCGGCTGTCCGAACATAAGTTAACACGATAACTACAGAACGAAGAGAGCTAGATGAATAAAATTCGGTGCGCAGCTTCAACATACATACGGTAGAGACCTATCAAATTTTAAGCCAAATCTAATAAGGTCTGTACTTTCAGAAACATGTAAACAAAACAAAACGCACAAAAGAGCACTGACTTGAATATATAAAATTGCGGCTACAAGTGAGATTTTGCGACTTGGATTTTGCGACTACAAGTGAGATTTTTTATTAAAGTTTTGTTTCAATCAGTTGGAAAAAAAATGTATCTAAATCACAAATTCGATTCAAGATACTATTAATCGCATGCCAGGGATTAAGCGCCAAAATACTTGCTAAGGATAACACAATAAATCCAGTAAAAATGCCAAATTCACACCAAAGGTTAATATTTCCATGGAAGGCGTTTTCAGGGATAACGCCTTTAATAGAATATTTTCTATTAAAGAAAGTTTTGGTTAGACCACTCCCACTGGTTATAAAATATAAATTATTTTGGAAAGCTTTTAATGGTATTAAATATTGAATATTATCTTGATTTTCTGCTATTATGTATACTATTATATAATTCTAAATGATAGATTTTTAGTTTATCTAATTTTGAAATCATCAGACAGAATACCGGTTATCTAATTTCGAGATCATCAGACAGAACACCGGTTATCTAATT
>JAPMOR010118890.1:187089-218658 GCA_026543865.1 Argiope aurantia | reverse complement strand
GGTTATCTAATTTCGAGATCATCAGACAGAACACCGGTTATCTAATTACTTTTAGACTAATTTGGACCATGGGCTATTTCAAATGTCTCTATAAATATTATTTCTCTAATGTAATACTCATGTTTATATATATTAAAGTATTTCTTTGAAACAGATTAATGATCGGGAATATTTCCTGTTTTACAAGTACATTCAAATTCAGAATGTATTATTTCTATAGTATAATTTGCACTCTATTCTCCTTAATTTTTTCAAGCATGGTGGTTTATTTTCCGAATCATATCGAAATATTTATTAAATTTTTATTAATATGTAAGCCCTTAAATAAAAAAGCATATTTATGAAGTTTAAAAATATAATTTCTTTATTAAGCGGTTTAAAAACTGAACCAGAAAGTATTAAAGACTTTAGGATAAATGGTCCAAGAAATAATCCAACATGTTTGATAAAGATAAATCCTAGATCCTGCTATGATAGCAGGAAATCGTAACAGTCAAAAATATGAATCTAATTTTGTATAAGATTTTGCATGTAAACACATGAAATTAACCATGAATAATAATTTGTAAATAAACATAAGAATTACAAATTCAAACTTGTCAGATGCAAGAATCATGGTTGAAAAATTTCAAAAATCGAATGTCCACATCAGCAAATTTCACAATATTGCAATTGAATTAAATGTGCGGATATTTTTCAAATATTTGTGCCTAAACTATTTGCTAGAATTTCTCACAGAAGTCCTTTAAAAAATATGATTCATTATTAAGAATATGATAGATACTTATAGTATCCTATAATAAATAGTTCTATAAGTATTAGTGTATACGAACACTTATTTAATTCTTTCGAAAATTGTCATACAAATGTCTGATTCACATTCTACGATCCTGAAAATCATTTAACTAAAGCTTCTCCACTTTTTTACTAACTTCAGTACATTGAATTCTACGAGCATTTTGCCTTGAAAATTTTCTTGCACGAGAAATATTTATTATAAAAATATTCAGCCAATTGCAGCATTTAAAACTGCTAGAGATACTTTTTCCGTTACAATGCCATGGATACTCTTTGAGAAGAAAAGCAAGTAAAATCTCTCAGAATAATTCATAGTAGTTTTCAAATACATTTAGTTTGAACTGGTGATATAAAAATTATTTAGAAATTATTTTTCCAAAGAATTTGGAGAAGAATATTTGTCCATTTTTTTAAATTTCAGTGATGACTTCTTTAGTTAAAAATCACGAATATTTAATATTTTAATTATGAAATAATTTTGATAAAATTTCAAATATTATGAACTATTAATAAATTTTTTATAAACATTTATGTCTTTCTAAAGAATATGAAAGTTTTTAAGTAAAAATAAAATAATAAATAATGATGATGACAGTAACAAGCGGGATATTCAATAATAAAGAAAATAATTTTTCTATTATTTGTCATAAAAAAGTATTTAACATGATATTGTTTAATCGCAAGTAAAAGTTGTTGCGATTTATTTTTGAAAGTAACAATATTTCAGAAAATGTTATGTGAATAAGTTTCTGTGGTTGAAGCTTATGCGGTCACAAAACATACTCCCATATTTACTTATTCAGACAAAAATTTTATTATTCAATTCTAAATGAACGAATTATTTGTATCACTATATTCATTTCATATTATAAAGTTCCTTTGTAGTTTTATTTGTAGTTGAACTATAACTTCAAACTTAAACGTCTCAAAGCATTAGTACAAATATAAAATTATATTTACAAAATTTTTAAAAAAACTTTGTGAAGGAATTAACAAATAAAGTAATATTATTAAAGCGATAATGAAAATTTATTTTGTTTCAGATTAGAATTTAAACCATATGAATATATAGTATTCAGAAAATGAAAAGGCAACATGCAAGATATTCAACATTTGAAAAAAATATCGATTTTAATTATTGATCTTTGGAAATAGCTTCTGTGTGCAACGTTAAATAACTCAATGATTTAAATAAATCATTTCAATATGTCCTGTGCTGACACATTATTAGCACATATCCATGAGCAGTTTGTTAATTATTCATTAAATAATAAAAACTATTACATGTATATACTTACCCTTAAATTATAAAATGTAATTGAAGAAAATTTTCTTTAAGCATCCTAAATACAAAGATTGCTAATAAAGCATAAGGAAATGAAGAGAAGAAAAATTTACAGATAATAGATAAATACGAAGATTTTCAGAAATTATAATTTTTTTTCTCAGTAAAATATAAAAGAATTTACATTTGAATCTGAATGAAATGCACATCTAACGCCTTTATAATTTACACATGCGTATCAAAATAAAATAATTTCCAATCACAATACAAACCTCCTAAAATATTAAACAGAATACATTTACTTTTGAATCTGAAAACGAAAAGCACATCTAATGCCTTTACAATTTACATATGAATATACAAATAAAATTATTCCTAAATACATTACAAATCTCCAAAAATATCAAACAGTTCTGAAACAAAACATAGTTCCTTTCTGCATACCATTAAAACCTCATTCATCCACAAAATCTCCCTTCATCAAAGGGGTTCTTTTCCTGAAAGGGGGATTTTTTAGGTCGGTAAGAAGGGGTTACTACAGCTATTAGTATTGGTACTCACAAGTGAATTTCTGTAAAATTATAATTTAGAAAGATGGTAACTGATGAGGATATCTGTCTAGTTTTTTTTTTAAATACTTCAAAGCTAATTTCCACAATTTTCGCTAATTCATCAAACTTCCGAACTAGTTTTCCAATCTTTTTGAAAGGAAAAAGAAATACATATTTTAAACCAATCTTGTTGCATAAGTCATAATGCTAAGTCATATGTGCATAAGTCATATGTGATCAGAAAGTTACATTATATATTTCAGTTAGCTATGTACAGAGATATTTTTGTTTTAAATTATGAAGCATTTCTTTGTTTGATGCGTTTTCAATACTGCACATAATGGTTTAAAAAAGCACATAAAATTGTGTCTAAGATATTGTTCTAATAGAGATCTAAAAAAACTGTTTCTCGTTTAATATTTAATGAAATAATATAATTCATGTAGAGGCATTTAGAAAATAAATAAGAATAATAAGTATATATTTTTTAAAGTTTAAACAACTAATTTTCAGGTCATAAGATTAAAGATGTTATTTTTTACCATTAAAAAAATGAAAACAAAAATCGTTTGCTCAGATTTAGAACAATGTGGTCTGAAGTTGAAAGGCGTTAGTGCTTTCTGTTGGCTAATTTGTCCATTACCATGCAAATAATTGTCTTTAAATGTCTATGAATCGATATTTCTGGTCATTCGCAAATTTTCTTTGGCTTTGATACCTAGAGAAATATCTAATTACATTTTATGATTATATAATTGCACCTCATTCAGATCATTATCTTGATGAAATATGTTATTTGCCTTTAAATCCGTCTTTTGTGCAATTAACCATTAACAAATAAAAATATTATTCAGAATCATTAAAGAAAACATTTGGTAAAATCACAAAATAACTGACATTTGTTAATATGTAAGTATTAGAGATTTGGAATTTTGACTTAAATATTTTAATTAAAATATTCAGAATCACTCTCTATAGCTTTCTTATTTAATACATTTTAAAGTGTATTTTAACAAACTTATAAAGTGTATTTCATAAAGTGTATTTTAAGTATACTTATAAAGTGTATTTTAACATACTTTAAATAAGAATTTAACGTTTCTTTTTTTATTTTAAATATGGAACGGATTATGTGCACTATTAAAGTTTAGGAACCACAATATTTATTTTAGATTTCAATCTTCTAAGAAATTAAAATTCTCATTTTCAATTTTTTTCTATCATTTACTAAAAATATTAATTTTGAAAATTTGCAGTTGTTTCCCCTTATTGTTATATGCGTGGGATGTTTAAATTTCAAATATAAATCTTGGACTAAATAGATGCGTTGGAAGTATGTTTTTGAAACTAATTCTTTTATTCTAATAACAATTAATAGAAATTTAGAAAATTAGATAAAGTGTGCTTTTGAGTTTCTGAATATAAGAAATATTGATAATGCAAATAATACATAAACACAATTTCAATGTTATGTTCATTTTTCTGATTAAATATGATCATCAGAAAAGATTTTAGGATTCACTTTCTACTATTAAATATTTTTAATTGATCAGGTTAATTATAACCATCAAATGCGCCTCACCAATTCAATTTTGAAATTAATTGTATATTATTTTAGAGGAAAATGGACATGAAATATAGCTATATATTAGAGGACATAACCATTTCCCTTTATCATATGATGTGGGACCAAGCGAATCAGAAAGAGAAGAAAAAAGATACAGATTTGTGATGCAGTTAACATGCCCATTTATTAAAGCCATTTCCGTTTTTCAAGTGACGTATCATCGGATGAATCAAAATGACAGAAAAGTTATAGAATTGTAGTTTTGTTAAGTGTTAGAGGACATGACCGTTTATCATGTGATGTGAAATCAAATAAATGCACTTCATTGCTTTCAATTTATCTTAATCTTTCCAAAGTAAAGAGATATGACAACCATTTGCATATTGATGAAGAAAAATATTTTATTTCTAAATAATTATTTAACATTTTAAATAATTAAACGCATTGATATCAATTATTATATCATATACCATATTTTTATCATACTATATTTTTTTTCTAACCTTTCATCTTTTATTAAAAATTACACTAAATTATTGAATCATTTTTTTCTTAAAAATTTATTTATGACATCATTCCATAATATGTAATTTTACAAAATCTATAAATACTGAAAACTTCTCAATTACCTATAAAATTTTAAAACACTTTGAAAATCGAGATGAGGATTTTTTTTCAATCTTTTATACCCCACACTAAATACTATTCTATATGATCTATCAATTTCTTTTATTCCACCAATAAAAGAAAACCTCGCAATGCATTATTTATTTGTCTACCACCTGGGTGTGTCTACTGTTATATATTTCCAACCTCCGTCAATCCTTACTCCTTCCATCGAAATATTTCTGTCCCAGTTCTTTTTCCTACCATTTTCTCATATCATTGCTTCTCACACTCGATTTCAGAGTCAATAAAAGCCTAAAATCGTTTTTGACATTCAATAGCGCCAGTAGTCGAAACACAAACGTGTGAAAGTAAGAACGGCGTGTGCCATCTGTAGCTGCCTTCTGATGATCTCTATCATGAGACCAACAGCTGACGCGAAAGGCGGCCGGCCCTGGCGAGTCCGAGGTCCGAGCAGTGGCTCTTTTTTACGACTCTGCCTTATTATTTCGGGACTTGCTTTCGTTTTTGTAGTCTATGAACGTCGGCAGCAATAACTTGTCCTCACTCATGAGGAAGGGTTAGCTCTCCTTGGCAGAGGGTGGACTACAAAATACGTTTGGCATGAGGTGAGGAAAACACCTGAATTAGAAATGACAGAAGTAGATTTCATTTAATTAACCGCAATTTTCACATATTTTAGGTGTAGCTCTGAATGTTCCGCATTATAAGATACATTTATATAAATTTTATAACTTAAATCTTAAAAATATCAATGATTGAAAATTACAAAAGGTAGTGTTAAAAATGATTACAAAAGCATGTAATTTAATTGGTAGATACTTCCAAGCAAACAAATTATCTCTGGA
The DNA here is from genome assembly GCA_026543865.1 of Argiope aurantia. Taxonomy (NCBI): domain Eukaryota; kingdom Metazoa; phylum Arthropoda; class Arachnida; order Araneae; family Araneidae; genus Argiope; species Argiope aurantia. The sequence goes on along the minus strand of JAPMOR010118890.1, from coordinate 212,982 downwards.
TTTAATAGCTGAAATGTGTTGAAAAAAAATTCAATGAAATGACAGAAGTAGATTTTATACAACTAATTTCACTTAAATTTCGCGAATTTTATGTGCAGCTCTGAATGTTTCGAATTATAAGACGCATTTATATAAATTTTATAACTTCAGTCTTAAAAATATCAATGATTAAAAACTATAAAAGACAGTGTCAAAAATGATTACGAAACAAATTATCTCTCGAATATAAAAAAAAGAATTCAATGAATTTGAAATGTGATGGAATTTTATATAATTTGAATTTTCTTGTTATATTAAGCTTTGTTAAATAAAGATCAGCCTAGGCGACTATTTGAAACCTTGTTCATACTTTCATAATTTCTGCTTAGTTCTGTCTCGGTAATTGTCTATTGTTAGATATGTCTAATTGTTTTGTAAGAAATGGGAAAGAATGCATTGCGGATTAAAAATTTCAAGTAACTGAGATATTATTGGACAATACATTATATGTACTGTCAAATTATATTGTCATTATATGTATTGTTTTGATTTCCCTTTCTATCACAAGTATTTAAAAAATCCATTTTTAAATGCCTTAACATATATTATAATTTTGAATTATCTATTAAACTGCATTTAGAAATACTATGAAACTATAAACCAAAAATTAAATCTTTCTGAAATAACTTAACTCCCTTAAAATGAGACTAATTTCTGTCAATTTTAGACATTAAGATTCATTGATTCATTCTACCTCCGAGAATAGTAGAATTGGAAATGCTACCCAAAGGAGTCATTGCTTTAAGATAGAATCTGAATTAACTCTTCGAACACACACACGAACACACACACACACACACACACACACACACACACACACACACACACACACACACACACACACACACACACACACACACACGCACACGCACACACACACACACACACACACATTTATTTACAAACGGAAAAATTAATTAAGCACTTTGATAATAAAACTTTAAATAATTACCTAATTAAAGATTTAATTTAATTAATTAAAGCCAAATTATTTAATTAAAGCTTTAATGAAGATTTATTTAAAAATATTTATATTACTAAAATCAATTTTTTTATTTCTAAAGAATTAACTAATTAAAGCTTTAATTTAATTGATTTAATTTAAATTATTTGATTAAAGCTTTAATGAAGATTTAATTAAAAAATATTTATATTTCTAAAATCAACAGAGTCTTTCTTCTTCTGGATTGATTAACAATTTAATTTTGAAACAGCACTGAGCATGCTATTGAATGACAGAGGGAGTGACGTCACATTTTGGTGTAAAAGAATGTGCAGCTATAAATTAGACGAAATGCGCAATTATATTTATTATGCAACTGTGATGTCAGAAAATTGATTTTATAGTAAAATATTTAAATTTACTTAGAAACGTTTACTTTATTTCAATAAAATTTGCTTTAAAAAATCTTTGACTTTTCTAATTCGTTTTTCAAGAGCACATTTTTATTTAATGTTCATTTAAAGCTAGAACATTGCCATTTTTAATTCCTAAGAAATTAATTCCTATTTATCCTGAATATTCTAATAAACAATTTGATCACTAATCTGAAGCCATGATGTATCTACAAAAGAAAACATCTCTTACCTGAGTACAAGTATTGATACTCTCCTGTTTTTCAAGTTGTGAATTCATACTCAATATTGTCTACTTTCTTTAGTAAGATGCAGATTTCATTACAGGAAATAGATTACTATTTTTGATTTTGTATCGACTTATTATATAATCTTTGTATAAAGATAAAATTTATGTTTTGATGAGTCTGGTTTCATTTAAAACAAAATTTATAAACATGTTCCTCATAAAATATTTTCATTCAAATTATGAATTAAATTCTTTTACAACAAAAATTGAAAATTTCGATATATTGACTTGATACAAAAAATTTCTGCCAAGGCTAAATTGACAATTTACATTTTCATATACTTGCATACATTTTATATTTTTAACATTTTGCATACATTTTATATTTTTAATATTTTGCATACATTTTATATTTTTAATATTTTGCATACATTTTATATTTTTAATATTTTACATTTTACATACTTTTTTCATATACTTTATTAAAAATGCGTTCGCATGAAATATATTTGAAATTTTATCCATAAAGTATCCTAAACTAATCAGAATTCTAATGTTTATATTTAATAATTCTTGTACTCAACGCTTTTGATATAAATTACAAAAAAAGAATGTAAGCAAAAAATATTAATCATTATTATAAATTGAAAGACAAATTTTATACTAATATTAATTCTTTCTTTAAAGCGTATTTTATGAATATAATATTTCTGATAATTCATTAATATTGACGAATATAAAATAAAGAAGGAATGCTATGATTATTAATAAGAAAATGCGAATAAATTTTTATCATATTTATGAACAGATATATAAATTGAATGAGATTTCCAATGAAATTATTTGTTAAGAGAAATCAATTTTTTTCATCAATATTTTTGAAGATATTTATTTTTTTCAAGAAATTAAAGCATTTATCTTTAATTGTTATATCTCTAAGATGTTTATTAAAAAATGAATAAGATTTTTTCTTTTTAACTTTTAAAGTTTTGGATACTTTTCCAAAACGACATAAAATTTTAAGTTTCTATATTGGCATCATTTTATGTGACGCGAACGTCACATGGCAAATGTCATTGCCCGTGCTATCTTAAATATAGCCTTAACTTTACTTCTGAAGTGCAAAGAAATCATGTCCTCCTTTCTTTTTGCAAGTTGCAAAAAGGGCTCCGAAACTGAACTGTCTTGGTCCTCTTGAGAAGTGCCATTTGAGCAGAAATTACTGGCAAATTTCTGCTCAAATTCTCCTGGCATGCACAGTTTAGAGTTAAGTTAGTTTAATTTAGTTATACTAATGCCCTGTTTTAAAGCAACACTATCACAATTCTGTAATTGACCTCATAATTTGTAATCGTGAGCAGGTGATTAGTATGGTGTTTTCGTCAGCGACCCTTCTGAAAGTTTACGTGACGTGCAGGTGGGGGAAGGAGCATTTGGCCCCGGTGGATTTCGGCCTGACGATTCTTCGGTGGAATCGGGTCTCGAACCTGGAACTCTCCAGACATTTGAAGTAAAAGCCATATACCAAATTTCATCATTCTAGCACAAAGCATTTTTGAGTTATCGTGTTCACAAACATATATAATTCTCTAAAATCTGTTTTACGAACTCAAGGCTGTGGATATTGGTAAAATTCTCGAAATCGAATTTTGTGAAAATTATAATACTTTATATACTTCGCATATAAGAAAGTAAAAACAGCATAACAACTTACTTAAAAATATATATAAAGTATTTTTATGAAACCACAATGGCACAGATTTTATAGAAAGAACAATGCCATTTAAAATATAATTATCATAAATAATTTCCTATTCGTTTTAAATTTTTTTAAATAATTCTCTGTAAACATATTTTAGCTCAAATTTTAAAACAAATTTTTAAACTAGATTAAAGAAATACTTCCTTGAAAAATCGAATCTCGTTTTAAAATTTTTTACTTGCAAGAAAAGAGCATAATTCATAGTGAATTACTTGACTATATTATGGTGACATGCGTATATTGGAAAACTAGTTACGTTATGGTTAATAGATAGTTAATATAAGGGGAAATATTCCCATTTGGCACGTCTGGATTATTAAATCATAGTTACTTACAAAAAAAAATTGAACAAAAACATTATCATGTTTCTCCTATAAAGTCATCTTTAACATCTTCTCAGTTTAGCAGAAATTAGATATGCTTGCAATTTTTGGAAGAAAATTCATTACGAATCAGAATATTGTCATAGAAGCAACTTTGCTTAATTTATTCTATTTTTACAAGCAGCACTTTATAACTGAGTTTTTTTTTTAATTTTCTGTTGGAAAAAAAAATTCTGAAATTCATCAGTAATCCATGAATGCATGAAAAACAGGAAAAGAAAATAGTATAGGAGGTATTTATCAAGAACTAGGAGAAAAAGCATGATTACATAAAGATGTTTAAAAACTTTTTAAAACAGAGTGCTATAAAAATACAGTAATTTCTTAACTATTTTGGTTATAATTAAATATTTGATTGAAGAAAGGCTGTGTTGCTAAAATTTTTCCACACAGGGCATTCATTAAAATATAATGAGTTTCAAGGAAAGTGAGACGACAATAGAAACAAATACTCAAACAAATCAACAAATCTTATCAAACAAAGGCACTTGAAAATTATTTAATTACGATTTTAAATATAAGGTAAACATATAAATAAGAGTAGGATTTTAGCTAATCAGCTATCGACATTACAGTGTTTTCATAATTACGCATATCAACTTGCAAATATTCATATCAAGACAATGAGTGAGAAATTCATAAGCTATGTGTGTAATAGAAGTTGCTTGCATTATCAGTGATAAAATAGGTATATGTGCGTTGTATAATAACAGTGTATCAAATTTTATTCTTTAATCATTTATCGAGAGTTTTATCAAAGAATGTTATAAGTTGCAAGTATATAAACATTTTCTTTGTCCCAGAGGCAGTAAATTTTTATCACGATTCTGAAGGGACGCTCGAATTGATAAGAAGGTCCTGCACACACAATTAAACAGGACCAGATAATACTTAGACTTCATGTTCTGTTATGTAATCGAAGGCTCAAACACAAAACGCTGCTCTTGAAGAAAAATAGACTCATGTAACATGATTATGTAAATATTGTAAAATTGAGTGTTATATCAAACATCAAATTCGGTTATCCTTTTCTTTTCCTCTACAAAATATTTAGTATGGAATACGTTTTGATTATTGTTATACAAAACTTCATTTCATTTCCAATTAAGGGTTCCGTGTGTTTATATCTCGAATTCTTATAAATTATAAAATTTTGAATAAGACTTATGTATAAAAATAGAAAAAAATTAATTTGTGAGTTTTGTAAATAATCATTAAAATTTTTTAACTGGTCATAAATGTTTTGTTGCCTCTCACATAAAATGTTTTACTCCTAGTAATGTACATATGAATTTCAATTTCTTTCCAGAAAATACAGATCTGACATGAAGATCGAAAAATATTGCCCTCACACTGTCATTCCCACCCCTTTTATTTCGGGGTTCCAAAGAAAATATCCCAAAAGAAGGGGGTAGGAAATCCTACTACCACAAACACGAACTTCATTACTCGGGGCAATAAACGGAGCCCAGAACCGATATTAGGATCCGAACCTCCTTTTTATATCACCCGAGAAATCGGTATCCATCCGTTCGTATTTCGGTTCGAACCCCAGTAATTGTTTCGCCCTTTTATGACACAAAGACTTAAGCCGAGAATAGATTTCTTTGTGTTTTTCCCGCCTTTTCTCTTTCCATCGCTCTGAATCGTTTGCTACTTTCCTATTGGCTCAAAAGCGCAACGCGATTGGCGCCAGGGTGAAATCGGGTCATAAAATATGGGGTTAAATGAACTTTTTTTTGGGCCCTTTTAGCTTCAATACTATTTTAATTTCTTAAGCAAATAACAAAGGAGATGATACAAGATGCAAATACCGCTGGGTTTTGAAAGTAGAATGGAAAACTTTTTTTTCTTTTTCTTTTCATAAAGTTTGATTAAATTTTCGTTCCCTGCTAAAACTGGGAGCATTCATTTAGCATTTTTATTTGGAATACAGTGAAGATTTTATTATTTTTCATTTTGTTACATGTTGGAATTTTTAAAGCATTCATACTACGATTGAGAAGTAATTTAAATCTATTCATTCAGTTTCAATTCAAGTGTCAATATTTAACAAATAAAAGAATTTCGAAAAAACGTGACCAAACGTGGATCAAAATTTTTATTTAATACTTCTGTTTCTTTTAGAGAGATTTTTTTTTTAGAAACTTGCTTAAGTTAGGAAGATGGAACCAAAAGAAGTGAAAACAGAATCATTGTTTAAAACAGGGATTCAAACTTTTCCCACTTTCTACTACTTTGGGGTTGGTAAAATATTTGCAACCACATTTCCATCTAAAAAACAATGCTACTCCAGTAAAAATAGAAGACATAAATGAAAATGGACCATTAATCAAGAATGTATAAAAAGAAATTCAGTTTTTAATTAATATTCAAAAACCTTTTCCCCTTACATATCCTTATTCTATTTATCATAATTAATCTTGATTACAATCGAAACCAGTGGGAGTAGTCTCTCCAAAACTTTCTCGCATACTCTCTATCGAATAAACTTCTATGCCAAAAACGCCTTACAAGGCAATGACGTACAATAGTTATAAAATATTAACTTTAGACGTAAATTTAGCATTTTTACTAAATCTATCGGGTCATCCCTAGCGCATTTTTTGATGATTGATCCCCGAAATCCGTTAATAGTACCTAAAAATCAAATTGTGTTTTACACAGATTTATCGCAACCAATTAAAACAAAAATAATTAACATAAAACTATATTTGTAGTCGCAAAATCCCATACCAAATTTGATATATTTAATCATTGCGGTTTTGAATTACGGTGTTTACATTTTCTGAAAGTACACACCGATAGACTGTCAACTCCTTGTTGGATTTGACTGAAAATTTGACGGGTGTCTATAGTATACATGTTAAATATGTATACCGAATTTTCTATTTAGATCTTTTCGCTTTGTAATCATCGTGTTTATTTATATTCGAGCAGTCAGACAGATGGATTTCCTCTAAACAGATTTTACTCGAAATTTTATAGAATTCTGCAAATTTGGTGCAAAGACAGTGTACCAGATTTTGCCAGTATAGCGTAAAGCGTTTATGACTTATCTTTGTCACAGAGAGGTATACGGACATTTTACAAAAATGTATTTTTAACTTTAGTTCGGATATTTTGAGATAAGTATATCTTCTGTATATTACGTATATGAGAAAGTAAGAACTAACTTGGGAAAAAAAAAAGATCAGGTGAAAACATTCGTCCAGCTGTTTGTCTGGCTTTCCGAGTTTAGGTAAATATGATAGCTACTAAACATAACACATGAGATAGATAAAAGTAAGTACACATGTTTAGCATTTATTGTGTAGATCCAAATTTTTAAAATTTTGATTCAAATCCGTGGAGAGACTGGCCATCTATTGTTCTGTGCTTTCGCATGACTATAAACATTATAATTTCAAAGTGCAATGATTTAAATGTATAAAATTTGGTATATAAATTTACCACTAAAATTGTAGTTTTGTATCAAATTTTGATTTCAGTTCAATAAAGAAAAGCGTGCACTTGCATAAGAAATGAGTGTTACTGCATATGCACGTAAACTGTGCATATGCAATAAAAATTTGCTATATTGCAAGACACAAAACTGTCATGCGCGGAGCTCTGAAAATAAAAACATTTGTGACCCTCATGACCTTGCCAAATGTCATGTGCAGATTCACGATTTAATGGAGGGGTGGGGGAAGATAATAACTTTATCAGAAATCAAGCGAAATAGTTTCAGAGAAGTCATTGCCTATGGTTTGAAAGTATGCGCATAATAATATTTTTTATTTAAGCCATGCATGTACATCCCCATAAGTTCATAATAAAAACAAAATATGAGTAAAACATTCTACCCATCTTATTTCAATAAATTCTTAATATTATACTCATTTTTAAATTTATAATATTAAATTACATATAAGATATTTTTAATAATAAATTAATACTGTTTTATTATTAGAAATAACTGAATTTATTCCGAGAAAACATGGAAATATTAGTATTTTTGCCATTTATAAAAGCAATACCCGTTTTAATTTCTTAATTATCTTCATTTTCTTTATCATCTAATAAAATGACAACTTTTATTTTTAGCGATTTCTTTTATTATAATGATTTAATTAAGATGACATAGAAACTAATATAAGAAACTATAAACGAAAAAAAGTAATCATTATGACATTAAATTAAAAGCAAATATTTCCAGAATCAAACCTAATAAAAAGATATAAAGTATTTAGAGAATGCTAATGCTGCTATATCTAAAACACAAATGAATTTAACCTAATTAGAAATAAATATTAAGTTTAAATGCAAAAATGAAGAAAAGAAATGATAAATTTTCCCTGAAGACTTTTACAAGAGTCATACTCAGGCAGGGATTCAAGCCAGGGACTTTTTTTTTTCGAGAGGGGTCTGACTTTTGTTCAAAATATTTACCCCTCGTGATCCGAAAATCCCAAGAAATAGAAGTTTTGGTGATAAGAATTAATATCATGAAATCAAAGACAACAAATATAATAATCAAAATATTATTTCAAAAATTTAAATTCAAGCAAGACTACGGCAAAATAGCATGACTATAGCAAAAAGTAAAACTACAGCAAAATTGACAACCAAACTACAAAAAGACCATTAAATCATAAAACAAAAAACATCTGTAAAATATAGAAGCAAATAATATATCAATTGAAATTAAAAACTCCAAGAACTTTTATAAAGAAAATAAACCTCTAAGTGCAGACAAAAATAATTTTTTTAAAAGTTCCCGCGTTTTGAAGTTGAATACACCTGTAATGCTTGATCCAAGTGCCACGACATCATAAGAAATACATTGAACGATCTCAGCGCCATCTATTGAGTTAAAAACTAAAAAGAATAAACTAAAAAAGTTAACTTTGATTGTAAAAAAAATAGTAGAATATATGTCAGAAAATAGATAAACCTTCTCTTATTAAAATTTCTATATTGCAAAAGTTTTTGGAGAAAATATTAGAAATTAAGTTTTTAATAAGAGAGTTTGTTGCTTCAATATAAGAAATTTTGTTACTACAATTTTTTTTTATTCCTGTTAAATTGTAAGAAAATCGAATCTTTGAATAACCGTAAAGTTTAAATTAGAATGGTAGTTACTAAGTTTAATTACTTTGAAGTTAAATTCATCCCTTTTATCGTAAATACCTACTAAAGTTTTTCTATTAGTAATTTCTATTTTTAAATCCAGATAGATAACTTTGTGTTGATTTTAGTTCGTTTCAGTTAAACTTAAATCTCTTAGATAACAATCAATAACAGCATTAGTATTATCTATGAATAATAAAAGAAAATCCTCAATATATCTCCAATCATTTATTAAATAATGTTTAATTATTCTTTGGCATAGTAATGTAAAAAAATAGTTAAAACATTTGAAAAAACTGCTTCCATTGGAATTCCCTTTACTTATTTATAAAAATTAATTCTGTTAAAAATATAATTGTCAGAAATATTAAATTTACGATAAAAATATTAAGCGGAAATTACAAATATTAAGCTGTATTAATAATATCTCTATTTAAATATTCGTCATATATAAAAATACAGACATATATTTATCTTTCATGAGGTAGATTTCTGTACAAATTTTTAAAATTATAAGTATTAAATTTATTTATGTTGTTATCTTATAGAAAATTTAGAACTTCTTTGTTACTACTGATTATAATCATCTTTACTTTTATTCAGGATCATTTTAAAGTATTTAAAGAAATGTTTTCCCATGTAGTAATTATAACTGCCAGTGCTACAAGTTAAGAATCTAAATTTTAATCAGTTTTATATGAAATTTTACAATTGGGAACAAATTAGGATAGTTAATTAAATTTAGTAATTACAATTCTAAATAAAACTTTAAAGTTTTCAAAAATTTGCTTTTCTCACAATTTAAGAGAATTAAAAAAAATTGTAGTAACAAAATTTCTTATATTGAAGCAAAACTTATCTCATTAAAAACTTAACTTCGAATATTAGTGAAGGTGTATCTATTTTCTAACATATATTCTACTATTTTTTCACAATTCACGTTAACTTTTCTAGTTTATTCTTTTTAGTTTATAACTCAATAGATGGCGCTGAAATCGTTCAATGTATTTCCTATGATGTCGTGGCACTTTGATCAAGCATTATAGGCGTATTCAGTTTTAAACGCGGGAAAGTAAATTTATTTTGTTATAGTCTGCACTTATAGGTTTATTTTCTTCATAAAAGTTCATGGAGTTTTTGCTTTCAACTGGTATGTTGGTTGTTTTTATATTTTATTAATGTTTTTTTGGTTTTATGATTGAATGATCTTTTTGTGGTTTGGTTTGATTCAATATTGCTGTAGTCTTGCTTAGATTTAAATTTTTGAAATATATTTTATTTATTTTGGTGTAATTTATTGTCTTTGATTTTATGATACTAATTCTTATCTCCAAAACCTGAATTTCTTGGAATTTTCGGGTCATGAGGGTCAATATTTTGGAGGAAAGTCAGAGCCCTCAGTGAAAAAAAAAAAAAAAAAAAAAATCCCTATTTGAGGTTGACCCTTGAAAAAATCTTCAGGCCGGATTCATCATTTCCTTTTTTTTTTCTCCAATTTTTGCATTTAAACTTAATATTTATTTCTAATTTCGTTAAAAAAATTAATATAGTGATATTATTGATGAAGTTTAGGAATAAAGATATATTATTCTTAGTAATGATATTTATTTTTTTGTGTGAGGCATAGTTTAAAGTTTCTCCCTTTACTTTAATTTAAAAGATTTAAAATCGGACAATTCAATAAGCAAATTATTTAAGAATAAATTAGTTAAGTGGTTAATTACTTGCATGAACCGGCGATTGCAAATGATTTTTTTTTGTCGTTGTACAAATCTAGTCATGCCTATTTAAGAATTCTTGATATACATATCACTGAAATTTATCTTTGTCTTCTTTTTCAAAAATCAAATTTTTAATTATTTTCTTCTTTTTTTGTACAGCTCGAAATTATTTCTACTAATTTACTTATTTCGCAGAGGAATTGTTCATTGAATAAAAAGTAGAGTTAAAGTGAAGATTAGTGTGCCTCCCGAGCTTGTCGCCAATATGGCAACTCAATGGAACCTTCTTCCAGCAACCCTAATGCTGTTTTGTTTTACTTTTTAATGGTTGAGTTATACAAGAACTACAATTATTTTATGAAAAATGCTAAATTAAAAATAATAAAATACAGATTAAAAATTTTAATTTTGTTCTTTATTATAATTAAAAAATTTTTACAACTAATAAGACACTGCAATTTTATTTTTAATGTGAATACGAACAGAAAATATTTATTCTTTTGCAACTTTTAATTGTCAGAATGCGCTTTAGAAAATCGTCTGAATTCTTACTTCACAAAACCGTCTGCATTCTTTATTTAAAAATCATCTGCAATGGAATTCTTCGTAGTTCTCGTAATTCTTTTGGTGCTCTAGCGGTTGTTCTCTTGATAATTTGTTATATCGGCAATTGTGCAAGAATGGATGTCTGTTGAATAGGATAGCATATATATATATATATATATATATATAATATAGTGTTCCTGTTATCCACACAGTCCTTATGTTCAATGTGCTAGCGAAGCTACTAGGTTCCTGTTCCCGCCGCTAGCGAAGCCGTCGGATGTTTTTTTAAGTTAAAAAATCCTGTCTTGTGCCTTCTTCAGATGCCGATAGGCATCGCGGGCTCTAAATTTTGCTCTTCATACAATAGACCGGGGTTGCCGGTTTAAGAAACTTCTTCAAAATTGTTAAGATAAGCAGCGATAGTCATCCCAAAGGTTAAAAAAAATTCAGATACAGATTAAATAAATCTTAGATTAAAATGAAAATTACAATACTTATCACTAAAGATCATAATTTTAATGCATAAAGTGGTAACCATAACTGTTTAACAGAAGTGTTTTTTTATTTTGTCCGCCATTTTTATTGGCGACTTGGCATCCTTGGCGCAGCAAGCTGCACTCTAAACTTCACTTTTACCAAAAGTAAATATTTTTTTAAAGTTTTATTAAGATTTAAAATATACTTTCATTTAAATATATAAGATATGCAGTGATTAGAAACAGATGAATGCATTTAATATGTTTTTAGAGTGTTATTATAACTCAAATTTAGTTTGTGTAAATATGTGATATATGTTCCATGAAGATAACGTTTAAGATATTTTTATGTAGCATGGATAATGTGTTATATTGTTTGAGAATTATTAGTTAAGGATCTGTATTTCTGAGCTATGACCATATGATTAATCTTACATTTTTATCTCACTCTTGAAACTCCAAATCAAAGTAAAAAATTTGGGTTAAAGAGTAAGATTTAATTGGCCCTAGGCCTACATTCAACACAGCTTTACTCTATTTTTAAGCCTTGGTTTTGAAACCAAGATTAAGCTAAAACTTGGCTCATTTGGAAAGACCCATGTTACATAATAATAAAATGTTGTTATGGACGATCATTTTTTTAAATGACCATATGTTAGATAATTAAGGACTCCTAATTATATAACACGGATAATTCGGATATTACTAATGCAATGAATGCCACCTGTATTGAATTCGGGTCCCAGTCCAAAGAGGTCACTACATCCGAATGATCAGTGCATCCAAAATACTTTAAAAATGATATCCTTCTGTAAATATACAAGGATAGTAGAAAAAAATCGCACATCATCGCTTGTATTACCCATTCGCTTTAAATAGAAATGGAAAAATTGATGCCATATATTGGATTAAAAATATTCTTAAATGTTTAATTTTAGCATTTTTTTTCGAAAAAATTGTTGAGACTGTTGAGTTATCAAGTATTCTTTTCACAAATCTTACATATAAATTATGTTAGCAAAAAAAAAAAAAAAAAAAAAAAAAATTGAACTGATCTTTTTGAAAGCCAAAGGATTTGTAGAATTTCGTGGATTAATAGCTATTTCTTTTCTTGGTCTTTTCACTGTCATTTCTTTTTTTATGCCGCCATCTCTTCGATCCATCCGTGGATGATAAAATGTTACTCCTGCAGGTGTTTAAAAAAAATTGCCTTTCATTTTGTGTCAATAATGAACCAAGATACATAATATTTTTAGGAAAGATCTGCTGACTTTTAAATTAATTAGAATTATTTTCTTGATTGTTCTAATAAAGCTACCACGATGAATTGTCTGGATTTCGAAAGGGAATATTATAAGAAAATCGTTGATTACTAGAAACAGCAGATTTTCTATGCATTTAGATATGGTAGATCCTTCCTCGATATTTGATTAGTACAACACATTGACCACTACAACGGTGATCATTAAAAGTGATATCTCTATAAACATTTTATGATGTACATCGAAATTACACAATTACATCGAAAGTGAGCTGAACATCCTTCCACAGATGTATTTTGGGGTAATGGAGAGTAATGACTGTCTCCTCATATGCCGTCTTCATCATTTTATCAGTTTAAAGTAATCAGATGCATTAAGTTAATCGAATTCCATTCAGGAACTTCTTGAGCATAGTTAAAATATTTGCTATTACTCTCGTCTTGAAGATATGAATGAGCTAAGCAAATTAACATCTGTTTAATGATGAAAAAGATGTTGCATCAAAAAGCGAAGACTTAAAACTGATTACTATAAGAGCACAGCTAAGCACAGTTGCTTATATTTTTAATGCCTCCAGTTAAAAAAGATTTTTTTTAATCGGAAAGTTTTAAAAGATATGGAAGATAATAATTTCAGAATATTTTAATGCATTGGGAAACAATCCCCTTTCCTCTCCAAACCATTACACCATTTTTTTAAAAAAATTCAGTGCTCTCTTTAGATGAAATAGAGATCAAACACAGTGTCTCATTACCAAAATAGTGAAATAACTCATAGAAGAAATTCAGTATTCGCATTCTCAGCCATTACGTGGTGCAATAAAAAGTAATAGTCCAGACCGCTATCGTGCCAAAGCTGCCACATGCAATTACAGGAATAGAGGAGATATGGTTTGCAAAAATTTTTATTCTTTCAACTTCCATTATCGGCAAAACACCTGATGGCAAGTCTTTAATTAAAAACAGTTCATATATTTCTGCCAGCCGGTTCTAAAAGGTAATACAATTAAAAATATTCTCCTGCAGTTACGGGAGAGAACAGCTAGAAGCTCGCCAAACTTGAAGTTTTCTGTAAAAATTTTTCCGCGCCAAAACCTTTTACGTTTTAATTGAGACCAGCAGATTGCAAGAACACAAATTAATAAGTGGCGAAAAAAATACGCTGCATCGCAATACGTGTTGCCAATCGCTAAATATTAATGTCCGGCAGATCCGCTTCAACTAGATGCCTCTATATTTATATGCTCTTGGTCGGATATATGTATGCATCCATATATATAGCTCTAATGGTCTGGGTAATTAAAATAATGGAACTTACTGGCAGGAGATTTGAAGATTATTAGAAAACCTTGGTAGGTTCCTGGCGAATTATGAGACTGCAGAGGGTGGGAGGGGTGGAAGAGAAGGTGATCGAACGGATTGTCCGTATTAGAACAGAGGTGTAGTGGAAGGGGTGTTTTATTAGAGTAATTAATATAAGCTAACGGTCATAACGAAGCTCGGGTTTCCTGAAATTTCGTCGTGTTTCCGGCAAAACGGCATATTGTGTTTTTGGCGGTGTAATTGGCGCCTGTCCCATCAAACTGGTCGTTTATCTGAAGTACCTGCCGCCAATATTACTGGAAGATAGGGGGAAAAGTGGTTTAAGTTAAAAGTTAGCGAGAAATTATAATTTTTCAATTGTGATCTTCTGAGAATTTGTTGCTGATGATCTGTTCGAGACAAGAAATTCTTTGATATAGAAAACTTCATTTAACCTTTTGCTGACTAAATTATTGTGGTAACTTTTATTTAAAATATAAAAACAATTAAACTTCAATCAATTTTTTAGATTATTGAGATTTTTTTCCTCTCATTTTTTAAATGGGCCTTTGGTATTTTTTGATTGTCATTCTTACTACAATCAAAAACTCATATTATTTTCTATATATATAATGTTTTGATAACAAGGAATAGAAAATGCTGCATTGAGACTCACCATAGTACCTATACAAGAGTCATTCGATTCTTCCAAACTATGTTTAACATAGAAGTCAAAGAAGGAGGAAATCTTAATCTTCCTCTTTTTAATGTGACAAAGATTCCAATTACTTAAGAAAATATCATGAACTTGGAATGTATGAGAGATTAATTTTATTCAGTGCTCAAGAAATTTAATTTTTTCCTATGTCTAAGAGGAATTTATTTTTTAGTTTCAGAAGATCATTGATTTAAAGAGGATACTTATTTGCATAAAATTGACAGGTGATCATTATAGTACAAATTTCAGTGGAAATTAATATTTATAAAAATATAATCAGCATAAAATTATGAAGAAAAATAGAACATTTATATTAAAACTAAAATTTGTTCGTTGTTTATTCTGACTTTCAGCTGAGTTGAAATAAAAGTTTAAAAATAGATAAATTTAATTAAAAATTTTTTAACCATTCAGTTGACGAACTCAATCACAATCAAGCGTTTAATATCTCATATTTTTTTTAATTTATTATCGGATATATAAAATAATTTTCTTTAGAGTGTATTATATTTCTTCAGTTCAAATAGACGGAACGTTTTTTTATTGAACTAAGGAAAAAAAAATCTAAGAAAATTTTATCCCCACCAAAATTTTAAACTTATTTGCAATACCATATTTTTAAAGAGACGAACGAAATTTAAAACAAGTGACATCTAAAGTGTATATTTAAAAAAAATGTTAGAACTATTAAATCGACAAAACAAATTAAAATTTGAAAAATATTTAATTTTTCGATTAATTAAAGTTGATTTAATTTGATTTTGGTAATATTACAATGAAATTGTAAGCCTTTGTTAATAATATCAATTAATAAGTATTTACTTACTTAATAAATTGCAACTAATAAGGCATCGTACATCATCTATCTCTAATATAAGAAATATATTATTCTCATAAATACATTTTAATGATGCAATAACTTACATAAAATGATAAATAATGATTTAATTATTAATTAATGTTCATTTTATTAAAATTTAAAATCGGTATCTATTTAGGTTTTAAAAATTCGATTTTGAAATGTTTGTTTTTATTTATTAATTTTAACAATATAATTTCGAATGGATGCAATAAACAGAACTTTTTATCTTCACGCTTGAACAATTTATTCATGGCAGATTATATAAGTTTCTAGAAATATTTGTTTTTGTTGAAACATTAAAAATGTATATCTTTAAACTTTTAATCTTTTTTTCTAAAAATAAATGCATTTCAAACTTGAAAATTTAGCAGTCTTACTTAATATTATAATACAGCCTGTTTTTTCATTTTTGTATTCAAGAAAAATAAACAGAGAGGTAAGGTATATATTTTATTAAGAAATTATTCATTTCATAACCAATTCTTTCAAACTATATACTGTTGAAGAAAATGAAAAAGACAAATATAAATAAGTAATTTGAATTCTGAGCAGTACTACGGTGTTTTATAATAGGAAATTAGATATAATTTCTATATCTTTGATAGGATAATTCTCCTTTTGATTTTTGATTAAAAATTATTCTTAGATAGTAAGGCTTGAATTTTGAATTTAAGAGTTAATATTAGGCATTTTATTAAGGACTGGCAGAATACATTATAAGTTATCTATATAGAAAAAAAGGAGGGTTTAAACTCCTTTCAGAGTGATATTTTTGACACTTTTGTGAATTCAAAATATCAGATTTAATAAATAAAATAATTTTCTTATTTCCATCGTAAGAGCAGTTTATTTTGTTATGCTAATTATTTTTAAAGGCGAAACCTTTTTGTTTTCGGTCTATTTAATTTTTTTGTCTACAGTACCATATGTCGAAAAGGAATAACATTAAAAGCTCTCAGTTACAGATGCAAATAGAGAGGAAAAATCGTATTGTCACCATACCACTTTTATTCCAAATAATCTGTGAATCTACTCTACTTCTATTCTAATTTACTTTCTGCCCTTCAAACATGCTTTCCCTCCACTTTTTTTCAGCAATTCTTTCTCCGTCCCAGCTATAAACTGAGTGATTGGCCCCAAAATGGATCTCATGCCTTCTTTCTGGGAATTACCATGTACATTTTCCCCTACCCCTTTTCTCTCTACCTAAATAATCGTAAACAACCCTACTAGAATTATAATTCATATTGAAATTTTGACGTAGATAAAAGTTTTCTGTCGCATAACTGCTAATTGCAAGTTGGGGTTGTTCAGTTTTTTTTTCTTTCACTTCACTCCTCAATTTAATAAAGTTTGATGGGTGCAAGAAAAAAAGTAAAAACGACAATGAGACTATACTCACACACACCAAGTAACCGAATAATCACTTTTCACTTTTATTTACTGTGCTACTACATTATTTTTTTCGAATTTATGTTTTGAAAACTCCTCATTTAACTAAATAAATCGTCCTTTTGGAAGGTAAAATTAAGGAAGAAGCAGCAGTTACCTTTTTGTCTCTTTCTTTCACCTTTTTAAAAAGAAAACCACAATTCCCAAAAACTCAAGACCAGAGCTTCCGTTGGTAAGAAAACAAAATTTAATGACTATTACGTACAAGATATTGAACAACGCGTGTTTGTTGAGGTAAAGAAAAGGCGTAAATCGTTTATGTTCTTAAATCTATAATGGGGTGTTCCTTCTAGAATGCGTTGTTTTGTGACACAAAAGGCTACATTATGTCGAAAAATTAAACGTAGAAAAAGACCATTCTATGTGTCACTTAATGTAAGAAAGTTTCATCGAAAAAATGAAGGTAGTTTCAGTCATTTTCCCCTTCATTCAATTTCTTTTTATACAATATTCATTAATGGTCAAATTCTTTCAAATGAAACCGTTGTTTTAGAATTTCAATAGCAGACTACTATTATTAATTAATTAACTGGCATCACAATAGCAAGAATTAGCATTCATAGTTAATTCTCCAAAAAGATTGGAAGCAATGATTTTTGCTTATTTCTTAATGTTGTGTTTATTCAGAAGAGTTGTACATATACAAATTTTCATTACATTATGCACTTCTTTTTATTAAAGCAATGGTTTTAAGAATATAAAAGCAATTATCTGTATTCATATTATACATAGGCTTAAAAATACTTGAGTTTAATTTTACTTTCAAGTATTAATGCTATTACAGGATCCAATATAAACATACCATTAAGAATTTGTTGAGCATTATTGCAAAAGTTTTTGCACAATATCAGAAGCTATTAAACACTATTGCAGACATTTATAAAAGCACCATAAGAAATATTCGTCGTTATCTTGATTGTTTTTTTAATTCCTTGTATTTTTAATGTGTTTTAATATTTTCTTAGTTTAAACATTCGATTTATTTATTTAACAGGTTCGCAAGCAGAAAATATTTTAATGAGCGTCAATAATAAGCAGACGATTCGCTTTGAATTTAAATTAAAAAGTCTGCAATCCTTTTAAACAATTTTAATGTTTTTTCTTTGAGTTTAGAGGAAAAAAATAAGATTAAAAATAATTTTTTATTGAATTATGATTTTATAAAAATTCTATTTCTTTAATGCTTATTTGTGATTTTATTACCGTCATAAATTTACAATGTGCATTAAATTTTAATTTTGTCCATCATAGAAAACATATTTTGAAGTTAAGGCATTAGAATTTTTGTATACGATATTTTCCATTAGGACGGACACCAAAATTCGGATTTGCTGACTATATTCATTGTAAAAATTCGATTTATTTTGACAATTCACTTATTTTATATTACACTATTGTGATAAAAAAATTATTAGAAATATTATTAAATAAAAGATATAATTTACTTATCAAACGAAGGGGCAACATTTTCTGCTCGCTAATTAGTTATGCGTTTCAGTTAGTAATAAGAAATTATATTTACATATTAACTGTATAGATGTGTAAATATTTATTGCATCTTTTTCAAACTAAATTTCTCCTACTCTCAGTACATAATTGAAAGCTGCTTTCGTAGAATTTCTACAACTAAAACAGTACTATCTGAACGCACATTAACTCGGTGCAAAGCCCATGAGTTAATCCTACCAAACATCAAGGCATTTCAGGCATAAGAACTTGTTTAATGCTCTAATTGTCGAATATCAAGCACTGAGCATAAATTCTCCGATCTGATCGACATTTTGATGATCACACGCGATAATGTTTTCTCACATTTGCGAGAAGAGGCAGTGCAGAATAGGGTTTTTTTTAAAAATAACTGTCAGAATCATGAAAAAATAATTTAAATTCTCTATGAATTAATCAGAATTATTAGTGATAATTTTATTTGCAACTAAAAGTCTAATTTTCATGATAATTTATTCTGAAATAATAAACTTAAAAACTCTAGCATTAAAAATCATTTTACGGGTCATATCATACGAAAAATAGCATAAAGAATTAAATGAATAATTACCATTTCAACATATAATGAATAATCAATTATTAAAACTTGTTTAATAGTGATTTTAATAATCCAATGTACATATTTTTAATAGTCGTAATATTTTATAGAGTCATAGAATTTATATTTGTTACTTATTTCATTTGCATGAAAGCTAATATTTTTAATAGACCTGCTTACGACTCATCTGAGATCAGTAACTTTAGATAAGCGCTAATTTTGCAAATCAGGAATCATCCACAACATAAGTGTAGTGAGAGTATCTACTTTTTTCTTTACACAAGCGAAACCAGTTTAGTTTTCCAACAGTCCTAATTTCATAAATTAATGGTATATTTCTTTGGATTTTTTATTACTTTTGAACTTGATGTTCAATATTTAAGTTATTTGTTAGCAGGAAAGAAAGGAGCATGCCGAGCAGTCAGTAATTCCGCGTACAGCTATTTTCTGTAATTAAAAATGAGGAAAATAGCTTTGGAATATTTGTCTGTATCGTGGAAGGGGAATGTATCAGATTAAATTCATCTATTTATTATTTCTCATCAATGCTTAAAAATTCTCAGACATCGAAATGAATCGTCACTTTCCTTAGAATTTCGGCCCTAAGAGTTTTTAGGTAAGCCTGCTTTTTAAATGAGGCAATAAAAAAAAATTTCCATCTGCAAATGTTGTTAGACCTGGCTTTTTTTATTTGAAGAAGCTATTTTTTAGCCAATTTATTTATTTTTAATCGAACTTAGACCTGTTGAATGAATAAATTCTGTGTGGGGTAATTCCGTACAACATAACTGATGCCTAATTTTACCCCATACAATTTTTTTCATCTATTGGATATTAATTATATAAATATTATAGATGCCTCAAAATTATACGAAGTGCGTTTAAAAGGAATCTTGGAGCTGGATTCATTTGCAAGCAGCCGTTGAAACAGTTTCACAAAAAAGGAAGATTTTTGGAAATTCCTGAATTTACCTTACATCAAATCTTTCGGGAAATGACTTTGGAATGAAGCCGTTTTTTTTCTTTCTTTTTTTTTTCCAATTTCAGATGAACAAAAGTTTGCTGGATACACTTTAAAACAACCGAAGCTTTAATTACCGAAACGATAATTACAACTGATTAACTAGTTATTAAAACTGAAAATTTTGTGGGCATCTTAAAATTGGTTTAAATTTAAAATCGACCAATTGAAAATTATTCATCGAATTGACAACAATTGCTGGTTTGGAGCGATAGGTATTCTAAGGCATTATTTTTTAACGCAATCCATTCATATTATTGAAAAATACAAATCGACAAGCAAAAATAGCATTGCTTATTTTAACAAAGTGAAAATCGAAAACTATTTTTAAAATTTACAATTAAAAAAATACAAATAACATTGCAAATCGAACGATGTATTTTCAGTATAGGTGAAATCAAGTAATAACGAGTCAAAAGACTGTAAAAATTTTAGAACAAAAATGGACGAGAAAAATTCAGTGCCTTAGAATCTTAAAGTGTGAATACCGTAACAGTGTTTTGTGCTTTCAATGCTGCAAAGTTTCGAAAATTACAAAGATAGCAATGTGTTTATTTTAATTATAAATAATTAATTATAATAAACAATTCAAATATAAAATTATAATAATTTTTATCTCATTAAAAACTAATTTATTTTCAGACGACAATATGAAATCAAATACTGAATATTGCTAAATATTTATATAAGTCGAACATATTTCGTAAAATTTTGCAAACGATTTCTAATTTACATACATTTGAAATTCAAGTATTCGGGTGCCTTTTTGTTCACAGTAGTATTTCGTAATAGGTATTTATTAGCAATATTATAAACTTTGAGATTAGATATAAGGTTGTCAAAAATAGTCGATTTTTAACATTAAATTTTTACAATCGTACCAGATGGAGGTTTTAGGATGGTTCTGAATTGTTTTAATTTTAAGAAAATCCGAAATAGGAATCTTTCACAGTTCATGCTTTTGGATTGAGTCAGATATTTGTAGCATAAATTCAAACATCCATCACAAATAAAAAGACATGTGAAATGTCATTTTGTTCTAAATTTTGTGACTTTTTCTGTTAAATTCATAAAGCATTTCAAATTGGAGATTTTAAAACCTGACTTTTTTTTTCTTCTTTGATATCTATTAAAAATATAGGAATGGTTTTAGTTATTGAAATATTTAAAATGGTTTCTGATCAAGGATTTGTTTTATTTATTTCCTTTCTAATATTATTGATTTTAGTACAGAATATTTCTCAATTTAATACGAAATTTATAATACGTCTTTGAATAGTTTTGGAATCAAAATCGATACATCGATGTATTTCATTATAATCGATTTTGAATTTCGATGTTTTTCCCTTACTATTCATATACGTTTCGATAATAAAACCACAATTTTACTAATTATGTCTATTCTTCACATTTCAAGTGAAGAGCAATTTCCATGTATAGCATGTCTATTTTAACGTGGACAACTAATTTCTGAATAATTAGAGAAGTAACATATTTCTATTTGAAAAATTGTTTAAATGCCATAAATAATTATATTTAACACACATGAAGCTTACGCTATTTATATGATTTAAGGAAATTTAGATGTCACGAGAAAGATTCGTGATCCGTTATTAAGGTGGTCGTTGATTGGTCTAGAATGATGAAATTCAGCTTCATAACTCTGTCACTTTTAGTCGTAGAAGTAAAGGAATTTTTTGTTAAATTTTTTTTTATCTCATGCAAATTTTGCTGAACATGACTAATAGAAGTGAAATATAGCATAAAACCTTAGAACTCATAATTTTCTCAGAAAAACAATTTGTTGAATCTCACAACATGGAATATAATTTAAGCCTTCATAGCATTTTCTTAACTGAAAGTATATGCTTATGTTAAATATTTCAGGAATTAGTAAATATATGATGATTTAAGAGTATACTGTGCAATTTTGTACATATATAACGCTGCAATGACACTAAAAAAATTGTTATATTTTAAGAATTAGACTTTTTTTAAAAATAAGCTATTATAAAAACTCTTAAAAATACCAATATACACAATGGTATAATATTTTCTGTATTTTTATTTGTAAATATAAAAAAAGTCAAATCTTTGATTAACAAGACGTTCTTAGAACAATGCAATTAATTTTTATCAGTATTTTCATGAGAATTTATAATTTAATTCTTTTGAGAACTAAACTTGATTCTGATAAAACTTAAAAAATACTGTTAGGCAATCCACTTTCTCTCTAAGCTATCCTTATACCCCAGATAATAATACAATTAATTAACAAAAAATTAAGCCTAAATTATTAATTGAAAATATTTAAATTATTCAAATTGTAACTGATCTCTTTAACTCGTATGATAAATATTGTTATCATACTAGTTATGTAATTATTTATTATGTAATCCATCTTTTATTTTTTAATAACCTAATATTTCTTTATCCCATTCAGCACAGCCTGTTTCAAAATATAATAAACTAGTTTTTCTATCAAGAACTGTATTTTGTAATTCTCTGCTTTTCAATTTGGGTTAATAGCACAATTTTATATATGGTAAAGAAAATCATAGTTGCGAGAGATTTTGAGAATTAACATATAGCACCTTTTTTTACAATAAAACGCTTCACTATACATCTGTAACATGAAAAGTTTTCGAAATCTCTCAAGAAATAAATGGGAGGCATTCAAAATAGGATTATCAACAAACCCAATGATCTGCCTCAAACTAAAAAAACAAAAAAACTTATAATTTTTCCCCCAATTTTATTACTTACCTGACATCTCTCGCACACGCAAACAAACATTTCTCAAAAAGAAACAGTAAAAATACTTCTTTAAAACATTGGTAGCAGTGGCCGTTTCATTTGCACATTGGTGGTGTAAATCCATTCTGCAGAAAATGAAGTGAAACGAAGAGGATACCTTGGAACTTCAATAAGCGAAGGAAATGTCTTCATCAGCCAGCCTACTCCTCAACTCAACCCTAATATTATTCCCGCTATTTTTATTACCTCAACTTTGTCTTGGTCCCTTCATTTAATACGGCCGTTATTTAGCAAGTCTACCGAAACATGGCCATCTTGGGAGCAAAAGTGGGTTATGTCAGCAAGCAGAATGATCGACTTATACTTCCGATACAAACCGAATATTATTAACAAAGTATTCACTTATACAAAAGAAATAGTTGTTGCATGCGCAATACTTCTTATGTTGACTTTTTTGTTAATTGCTATGTTGATACCACAATCGTTGATACAATTGTTGTATTTTAATTGGAGTAATCCACTTTAAAAATAATATGAACCAAACAAAAAGTTTATCTATATTAATATAAAATTGAATTTTTGTGTTTGTAAATTTTTGGAGAATTAATTTATTTTTTAAAGAAATATAAGGCGGCATTTTGTAGCCATTTATTGAAATATAATTTTTTCTATAGATTGCTAAGGCATTTTTAGGCAGAATATGAAATATAAGAATTACTTGAATATGTTAGATATTTTTTCTTAGATAATGTATGGAATCTCTGGGCATTCTATGGAATGATGAAGTCTATTTAGGCAAAGTATGTAAAAGAGATCAAAGATGAAGTTTTTGTTTCAAACTTGGGCATTCTGTGAGTGAAAATACAAATGTTATTTTGAAAAAAAATCAGTGAAATTATATCATTGAAATTCTTTTATTTTAAATAAATAAAAGGAAATGAAAAACAAAATTCTTAAAGAATAGAACAAGAATTGAGTTATAGTATCAAAATGTGAATTTTTAAATTTTTTTATGGCATTTTATCTTATAAAATGTTTACTTTGCCGTTTTGTCATTTAGTTCTGTATTGATTGCTTAAGAAATGTATGAAATATTAATCATTTCATGCTTTATTTAAAACTATTTAGGCATTCTATGGAATACTGGATTTTAAACTTCGCCGGTAAGAAATAGATTTTTTTCTTCTTAATTTTAGAAACTAAATATTGGAAAGTTTCTTTTTTGATTGGATGTTCAACTAAATATAAATTTATTTACTTAATACCTGTCGCATCCATCTTGAAAATATACTTCCTACTTAATAATGATTTAAATTCGTTATCCACAAATTTCACTTTAATTTCTGGGTTGAAAATTATTTCAATAATTAATTTCTTGGATATTACTTTTGCAGAATAAATACATTTAAATTATCTGGAATTATATAATTAATTTTTTATTAATTCCAAGAAAATAAGGCGTAAATGCACACAGATACTTAATTCTTTAGCATAGATCTTTAGCGTATGAATCTGCGGCAAATTATAAATAGTTATTGAGGGTTATGAAATGTTGAACAAAGGTACATCTTAATATTTAAAGAATTAATCTATTTTAATATATTTGCTTTCATTTATTTAATTTTTTTTTGTTTTTGGCCGACCTGAAATGGGAAATTGTTTTAAATTAATATTTTTACATGTATAATGGTAAAAGGGTCTAAAACAGAATGTTGTGCTGGATAAGTTTATAATAAAATATGAGAATATGATCATAAAAATATTGTTTAGAAATCGTTTTTAAATCTTATTTGTTGGTTTAAAAAAAAAAAGATGAATTACTTTTAGAAAGTAAATATTTAATTTCAATAAATTCATCTCTTTTACTGCATTATCAAAAGATATATTTCTTCTTAAGAACATATCAATTCTTTATTAATACTGCAAATAAATGGAAGAGCTTTTATTGCATTAAAATCGATCCAATCTACATAATAAAATTTTCGCCCATGGTAGAGATCATTTGATACTCATAGATTTATATATTTTATGCTATCTGGATTCCGTTCATACAGGCAGTACTGTACGAATTCTGACTTAACAGAAACTAATAATTTTTAATCAATTTCAAATACAGAGGATAATACCTCGCCTGGCCTTCACTTTTTAATATTTTATGTCACATCAAACGCAAGATATTGACTTCAATATCTCACAAATCAGATCCACATAGGTGGCAGATGATATTTCGTAGATTTAGATGTCAATTCAGTGAACTTCTGGTCCTAAATCCAAGACACTACATGGCCTTGCTTAGGCATTAAAAGTTTCCAAATTTGGATCAATGATATTATAGAGTAGAGAGTAAAGTGTGTACCTAGGAGAGAATTTAGAGTTTTAAAATTAAAAAAATTAGTCGAAATTTTGACATTTTTCAATAAAAACTTCGAAAGAAATTTCTACAAGTTTGAAAGTCCAATAAACTTTTTTGATGAAATTCGGGGCACTTTTTTTAAATCCGAGTATAATTGGAATGAGAAATGAGTATTACCAAGGAAACGTTCATTCCAAATATAAACAATGTTGAGTCTTTTAGCTACGCAATGTTTTTAAAAATAAATGGTCCACATTTTTTTGCATGTCATTCTATTAAACTAACCTTTTATTATTTATTTTAATCAGTTCAATAATTAATTTATTAACATTTGTGGGATTTTGAGTGTAGTTTATTTTCATTCGTATGTTGTAGTATAATCATCTTTTCTTATTAATCAAATCTCAACAATTAAATCGCCACAACAACCATTAAATCTCAACAATTAAATCGCCACAACAACCATTAAATCTCAACAATTGAATCGCCACAACAA
>JAPMOR010118890.1:148956-187079 GCA_026543865.1 Argiope aurantia | reverse complement strand
ATTAAATCTCAACAATTTTTAAAATTAATTTTAAATATAATTTATAAATGCTTCTGAAAGTAAATAATTTTTATATTTAAGCTTTAAAAAAATGAATAAATTTATATTTATTATTTTTACATCTACTATTCTCCGATTTATCAAGCGTTTTAACCACAAGCTACTTCCTTTGTTTTGACATTAAATTAATAGTTAAGTTATAAATAAAAATTGTTACTTATTTTTCGTAATATTTTCATATACTTTTAAGCGCATCTTATCTGTAAATATTTAGTTTGAAAATATTAGTATTAAAATAATTTTTCATTTTATTAAATTTCAACGAAACATGCCACTTTGGCTCGAAATTCTTCTGGAGCTCTTTTCCCGCAGCAGCTAACGGTATATCAAAGGGGTAGCTGTTAGAACAGAAACTGAGGGCCATAACTCTGAGCTCCATTGAAATTGTCAAAGGATCACTCATTAGAACATATTGGAGTATATGATGGCTGAATATTTTCTTGAAACTGACTGCCAAGTTCGAGCTTCGAGCGCTAAAATATTAATAAAAAATGATAATAATTTTCTTTTCTCTTTAATTTACGAGCTTCTACTAAAGGGGGAGTCTCGCGCTTTTCTCTTTTCCTTTTATTACTGGGACTCTTTTTCTGCTGCATGCATTAAGAGTTGGATGGAAGTCTTATTTATTTTTGAGTAGGAATTCAAAATCAAAAAGAATTATGGCATAATGAAAAAAAAGTATTCTTTTGTTAAAGTATATGTCTTTCAAGGCTCCTGCTACTAGTCCTTACCGCTTAATGGGTATAATTTTCAATTGAAAATCTGTATTAATTGTTTCCTTAATGTTCCGTAATAAATTTGAATTGGAAGCATTTGTGTTTTATGGTCGTCATTATTATGGTTTCTTTTTTTCCACTGTTTTTGATAAGGAATCATCTATTTATAATTCATTCATTCAATAATTGAGAAATGTTTGAAAAAGTAGAATTTAGGTGATTGCATATAAACTTGGCCATATGAGTAGCTTCAATACTACATTAGGATACTAAAACGGAAATTATGCGTTTGATTAAGGTATATATAATAAATAGTTTAAAACTTAAAAAA
Source organism: Argiope aurantia (assembly GCA_026543865.1). Classification (NCBI taxonomy): domain Eukaryota; kingdom Metazoa; phylum Arthropoda; class Arachnida; order Araneae; family Araneidae; genus Argiope; species Argiope aurantia. Next base: position 185,972 of record JAPMOR010118890.1, on the reverse strand, counting down.
TGTGTAAAAATAATTAAAAATATCTCTAAACTTAAGATATATATTTTTGAATTTTATGATAATTATTCTGTTTAAAACAGGCATGTGCATAAAGTTTTCGAATTATCCTTCTATCTTTATTATAATGGATGTTTTTTTTACTTCAATTATAAAGTACTATTCAATGGCACTAACTTTTTTAAATAAAAAAAAATACTTGAAGGCAGTTGTACTATTGGAAAACAATTTCATAAACTGCAGTTTTTCTATATTCAATTATATTTAAAATATTCTTGGAACGAATAAAGGAGACTGATATAGCAGATCCTAATATTCAATATTTATATATACATTTATTAAACAGTCGCATAGAAAAGAAGATTTTTATTATTTTTTTAAAAAAAGAGGGGAATTCGAATCTGCACTATTCTTTGACTCACTGATTCAATATCAGCATTAAATTTCCCACTCCTTAACTTTTCGAACCATAATTTAATTTTTGCTTCCTTATTCATATACCGGACTCTTGACCGAAACTTCAAAGCTCTAAATGTTAAGAATTACCAGCCAACATATATTTGTCAAGTTTATTATTAACTAGAATGGGCATTATTTCCTTTTCAATTTCCCTTATTGAAAAGAAATGCACTAAAAATTAATATTAAAATATTAGAAGAAATATTATAAAGAATTACTGCTGTAGTGTATCTTTTAGTCTGTTTTCACATGTCCATTATTTTTCAAAATAAGCTTCTCATTCTTATATAGTATGTTACTATAAAGTATAATTATTTTAATTCAAACTCTACATGACATAAATTGACGCATAAAAATGATCTCATAAAATTGATTTTGGAATGTATTGTTCATCTTCAAAAGAAAAGTTAGAGATGCACTGCTTATGCTAATGCAGTTAATTGTTCGATTCTCTTCTATATTCGTGATGTGATAATGATGCCAAATGAATTTGCTTCAATTTCTCAAGCAGGAAGCTATCATATTGTTATTCATTCAAGAAAAGTTTCTTTAAAAAGCTATATTTAGGAAAAGGAAGCTTTATTTTGAAGTGAAGCTTAAATACTTTCCATAATAAGTCTATTAAATCTTAAAATATTTATGTTAAAATTACTGTAAAATTATTTTAGATAATAAATTTCAAAACGGTTATTGGACGAAGAAAATATTTAAAGGAAATTTAGAAAACATGAAAATTGTTAGGTTGAACCAAAGCCCTCTAACTTTCCTTCATCAACCAAGAATGAGATCATGGGAACAGAGATTTGATGGTCTGTGTAAGCTTCCGTTCTATGATTTATATAAATGACAGCTTGCTGTTCTATGCTTCCTTTTTTAAAAGAAAAAAAAGCAATAATTTAATTATTATAGATGACTTTAGTTTGCAAAATGTATTAACCAGCTAGAGCTGCACATCCATAAGTTCTACAGAGCATATCTGGGATGCACTGGGAGGATGACTGCAAATCTCTTTTTTCTCTCTCGCTTTTATACCTTTCGGAGCCAGAAGACAGCCAATTTAGATGGCGGAGATCGAACGCTTCATAAATCGTCCTGTTTTCCGTTTGATTTTGAAGACTTTTTAATTTTCAACTATAAGAAGGGATCAAATTCCTATTAACTCTTTTTTTATTCGATATTATGATTTTTATTTGAGATTTTAATTTTATTCTTATAACTTACTCACCTTATACGAATTATCCATATCTATTAAAGTATTATTTTTAGCATTATATAACATTTATTATGGCTAGTAATATTAGATATAGCTTATTAAAAGTGTGTTTTTTTTAAAATTTTGGATGCCAGTTTTAAAAAAGTGTTTTTAAAATAACTTAAATCACAAAAGAACAAACTTTGTAAAAGAAAGTTTTACTTTCAGATATATAATCTATATGCTGAAGTATAGAACAGTAAGAATATAATTTGATTATATATATTTTTTCAATAAAGGAAATATCTCAGACTATAAGAAATTCAAACTATTTTAGCTATATTCGATATACTTACATTTATAGTTTGTTTATCACTACTACCCAGCGTTAGCCATTTCTTAAAATGCCATTTTTCCCCTACACAAATTATTTCAAATCTAAATGTTACCCATGTTCAAATTTAAAAGTTAGCTATAAACTAAATCTAAAGGTAAACCCAATTAAAACTTTATTAAGTAAATAAACATCAATAGAATTAGCCAAAGAAGCTTTAATCCAGTGAACAAAATTTTCTCATCAAAATAAACATGAAAATACACAACGCCACTTTCATCATTGCAAAGATTTCTGAATATATCACCATGTTAACCACGTGATGTTTCTTTTTCACAGTTTTATCAATCTCGCTTTTACGTCTGTTTTCAACTCAACCAAGAGGTTGCCATGGCAACCTCAATAAAACAAACAGGTCTTACGTTTAGAGTTTCCGTTAGAAGTCGAACATCCTCATAAAGCGAATAGGAAACGTGTGCCCCAAAGCATCATATTCATATTCCTCCTTCACATTACACATTCACGATGATTCTAATCCCCCCTCTAATGCAAACACTCAAAAGATCACTGCAATCAGAAAGAAGACACTCTCTCTCTCTCTTCGAATCGAATCCAAGCACTCAAGTTTTCTTGTGAGGGCCACGTCTTTCTCCGATTATACAAATCATCACAACATTCACATTAATCGTTGGAGATTAACCATCTCCAGTCTCGACTTTCTCTTTTGTCTTAGCGTTGCAAACTTCCCCTGCAATATTTTACAGACTTTTCCCTTTTCATATCTGAATGCTTGGATTAGGATTCAATCCTCGGTAAATCAGAGAAACCGGATTAATATCGAATTTCTGAAGGGGGTGGGAGGCAGCAGGAAAAATATTTTTAAGCGCCAAGGCCTCCAAATGGCTTCTAATCCGAACGATTTACGAGCAGCACTTATTGAAATGGCCCTCTTGTTAGATGAATTTCTGGCGTCGCCACCCAGCCCACCGTCCCCAGAGAAGAGATATAACATTATGCAAATTTTTCCATCCAACCTCCCCGTCCCACTCATTGAAGGTTCGCCATCTTTAACAGTTAATGCCCATAAATGACATCCACAATGCCTTTTCGCTTTATAGTCTCGGCCTGTCCCGGGAAAAGGCTTTTCGGACGTTTTATTATTAATGTTATTGCAATTAGATGGAAATGTTCTTTATTAAAGAAGAGAACTAGGAGTGATTTATTCAGTTGATGCCTCTTTCCAGCAACTGGTGCCCCAAACTGCCGCAGAAAAAGGAGGATTGTTGTTTCACAGTGTATAAGTTCACAATTGCTCATACTGATCAAATGGATATCGATGATTAATTGAATAGGTAGAGAGCATTAATACTGCAGACTAAGCTGAACACATCAAAAACATAAACAAATTGATGTGAGATAAAGAGTTGAAGCTGCCTTTTATTATCAAATTCATTCCGTTCTTATCTTTTCTACATCTGAAATTAACTTACGCCAACTTTTTGAGATCTTTGGTAATAAATTATTTCTCCCAAGTCGATTTCTTATCAACATTCTGCTTAAATAACGTCCCTCATTCTTATTATTTTGTTCATTCAAATCAAAACTGCTTTAAAGTTATTTTTATTTTTGAATTGTTTTTGCTAGTTAAATAGTGTATAACCTTCTGTCTTCAGGTATTGTGAGTAAAAAGTGATCAAGGCTGTTAATTCACTCAATTATTGTACTAGTAACAAAAATATGAATATATTTAGTCTAAAAAATAAAAAAAAATCGTCCTTTTTATATTACAGAAAATGTGATTTGTGGATCGTATGTTTAATTTTAAAGTTTTATTTTATAGCTATACTAGCTGACCCGCAAACGTTGTTCTGCTATATAAATTATTTCTAGTGAATATTTTGGTTGTTAATTAAAAAATAACGAATGAATTGTAAGTGTTTGCGGATGGGATCTATGACAGAAAGAGGAATGGAGCGCTGTAGATGATGATCACCGATAAAAAAAACATTTTCTCAATACAATGTATATCATTAACGTAACAAACATATACATATTTTGATATCTTAGAAGTTAAACGTAAAGTAAAAAAAAAATATATTTTTTATCCTAAAGTATAAAAATGAAATGAAGAAAATCAATATTTATTTCGAAGAGCAATTGAGAGAACGATATTTTTTGCCAGTCCGTCTTTAATCACCACAAAAACGCTCCATGGTTTGCACACGCGAGAAGATACTACGTATAATTAATTGTCCGTGTGAAAAACATGGGGGGCCTAAATCTAAGCCACAAACAGGCATCACTTGGCCTTGCGCCTTATTGATTGTCATTGCGAACGCCAATCTAATAGGAAATTGAACGCGTTTGAATTCAATTGGCATGTCTGTGAGAATCATTGGAATTCGTGGCAACAAAACATTTTCGGTTCGGAATTTGCCATTCAAAATGGTGGCTTCGACAACGTTTTTCATCAATTTTTTAATCACCAATCGCGTGCCATTGCACAGCCGTGGTGGGTTCAAATTCCGTAATAAAATAACTGGAGATCCAACTTCAGTCGTAGAAGGTGTGGTGACATGCCTGACAAATCCAGTGAGTTCAAAAATTCTGTTGGATAATTCACAGCTTCGTTAGCATTGCAAACTGTATCGATCGATTTGTATGATACCAAGTCGCCTGGCAACGACTGCTCTATCTTGAAGTTTAAATCGTCGACGTCCACACTTTTTTTTGCTGTCAAAATGGCTTTTTCTGCTAGTCACGCATGATTTATGTATTGTGTGCGTACATCGGGAAATATGCAGTCGATGCGAATGCATTTTGCGAATCAACGGTAGTGTAGAAATTAGTGGGCAATTTTATGCATCCAGTATTTTCATAGACAGCAACTTTTCTATCGGCGATATCTAACAATTGGTCCAAGAGTGTGCCAGCAGATAGATCTTGTAGCATTTGGACGCGTATGTTTATTTTTAGCTGGACCTTTTCAACATTACGCCACAGTGGCGATGATATCAAGCAAGCGTTGATCTCAACAGCGTATGTTGAACATGGAATGACGGGATAGGGACACCCTAATTAGCTAACGTTATGAAATATACTTTACGACCTATTCTCATACCTACCAAACACACATAAAAAAATTCATAAAAAGCGGTCGAACCGTTTCGGAGGAGTACGAACACAAACACCGTGACGCGAGATTTTTATATATTAGATTTAATATACTGTATTATATACTTGAAATTATTATCTTAAAATAAATAATTTTTTAAGATTATAATTATTACTAATTTATTGAAATCCATGTTTTTATTAATAATATATATTTTTTTAATTGTTACATACTAAAAACAAATTTTTACTGTCATTTTTAATTTAAAAACTTTCACATTCTTTTGCTACACTTTCTTTCAACCCCAGTCAAAAATAATTTTAAAATTAATTCTTATTATTGACTCGAATTAACTCAGAAATATAGCTTTTTAATTTACATTAAAATTTATTTTCGCCTCTCATACCGATTGTCAAGTAGTAGCTGCATTTGCAATTGAAAGTATTAATTCCCTCCAATTTTTCAGGTTGTTTATTCACGAGCATTAGACGCCATTTTCACTCTAACTCTTTCAGTGAATGTCTCATTTCAATACATCTCAAATTATCTTTTCCTTTCCTTTCCTTTCAGTTTCCTTTCAAATAAACTTCAGTCTTCCCACTTGAACTCGGTGAGCACCTAATGGAAATGATATGATAAACATGAATTGAGAAGATACGAGTATCAAATTAAATTGATTTTTAGCCCATACCATATCGATTCCAGCTGGTTTTCCGCATTGGCGATAGATTTTATAATGCTGACATGGTTCCCTTGGCGTCATATGGATTAAATGGCGATTATGAATTACCAGTTTTAGAATCTGGCCAAATATATGAAGCATCGATAATTTTTTTTCGGTTTGGGTATTCAAATTCCATTTATTTGACAAAACAAATTCCATTAAATTCAGTTCTCATTTTTCTAAGCAGAATTAAAAATTTAGATTCCCCCTTTTTCACTGGAAGTCCCTTTTGCTTATTACCATTATTATTTTCGTTCTCATTCGGCTGTGGACACCTGAGTAAATTATGCATTGGGAAATATATATTAATGTTTGTTATATGAGAAGACTGATTTAAAATATATACCCTGTTAATGATATTCTGAATTCATATTTGTTGAGTTTCACTATCCTTATCTTTTACTGAAAGACGGTCCTTTACTTTCTCATATACGTAGTATCAGGGAAGTATAGTAATCATCAAAACCTTCGAACTCAATGTTTTGACGTAGTTCCACGTTTTAGAATTCTTCGAGTTCGAAAAACACATTTTTGGAAAATAGCCATCTGTCTGTCTGTGACAAAGATAACTCTAAAACGCTTTTAGCTAGATTGTTGAAATTTGATATGTGGTCTTTACACCAAATTTGTAGATTTTTATCAAATTTTCAGTGAAATCTGTTTAGGAGAAGTTCGTCTATCCGGTACTTCGAATATTAGTTAACACGATATCTATAAAACGAACAGAGTTACATAAGATTCGATACTGATTTAACATCTATAGGGTAGCCACCTGTCATATTTTGAGCCAAATCTAACAATAAGTTGATTGTCTGTCAGTCTCCATTCTCAGAAGCATGTAAACGAGATCATTCAAAAGCATAATACTTTAAATATATGAAACTGGATTGGATATATAAAAGCAATGAATTTGGCGAGCCAAGTGCATTTTTCGGCCAAATCTCTATTTCAAGTGGTTGAGAAAAACGTGTTTAAAGTACAAATTTGATTTTCGGATACTATAAATGGCATGCTAGGGATTAATTGCCAGAAACTCGCCAAGGTGGCACGATAGATTCAGTAAAAATGCTGAATTCACTCCAAAAGTTAATATTTCGTAACTATTGAACGCTAATGCCATGCAAGATGTTCTCTGGCATGACAAGTTTATTAGAGTATGCGGAAAAGTTTTGGAGGTGAACATTCCCACTGGTTTTCACAAAGAAAAATCATTTGATAATTATTTAAAAATGAACAAATTTGGCACCAGTTAAGCGAAATTCAGAAATTGTTGCATTAATATCATTTAATTATTGTCAAATTCATTTAATTTTGTAACATACATCAATATTTACAATAACTAGTATTAATGCGCTAGAAAAAATATTCAGCTTAATATGCTAAGGAAAAAAAAATAGTTGATTTATTTTTAATACTGACAGTTTACTTGTTTATATGCTTAATGTCTCGTTTTTAAACATTGTAAATTACTTCAGAAAATTCCACTTGATTTTGAATGGTAGTATGATGGTAAGAATGAAATTAATCCTCCACCAATTTAATTGTAGATCATATTGAATGTTTCACAGAAGGAAAACGTATACTTCTTATATTATAATTTGTGACTATGTATTACTTATTGGTTGATGTGATCAGTTATCGCAGTCATGCGACTTAAAACATCGTTTGAAGCAATTCTTCCATTACGTCAGATGGATGAAATGATTGTTCACCTTATTGATAAATCAAAGAAATTAAAGACAACAGAACAAATTGATATTATATTTTTATTTTTCCCTTTTTATGTTAAGGGTAACTCAGAGCAGTTATTATGCTATATAATTTGGAAAATAGAGTTGGGGAGGGGGTCTAACTGACATTTTCTTGAATACTTCCTCTTAAAAATGTTATTGATTTCTACTACTTTTATAAAAATTGCGAGGCTTAAGATAGGACTTAAGCACCTTAAATGTTTAGATTTTTTATTTTCCGAGTGGAGAAATGAGCGTTTTGAGCTTCCTAGTATAGTGAAGAAAACGAGGACGTATTTTGGATTTTTTTCAATCGATTGAGACCAAAATATTGATAATATTGATATACAAAATCGTTGCGTTTTTGAGTTGCATGTGGACCAGAGACAGAACTGAGGGTTGTCCGCAGAAGGATTTGATTCAGAATAGTATAAATATCTACAGTTTTGATATAAAAACAATTGCTTAATTTTATCAATCAACTTCTTCATATTTTATCGCTATTTTGTAAATGGTCAGACAGACAACAAGCCTTCCTCTGAAAGGATTTTGTTCAAAACTTGGTAGAAATATTCACATTTGATGTTAAGAACATTCATACAATTTCAACTGTGTATGTCAATATTCACAAACTATTACAGACAGTCATAATTCCAAAATTTTATTTTTCGGTCTCAAGGAAGTTGAAACATTAAAATCTCGCGGTAGAACTTTTGATGACTTCCGATTTATACTTCGAAGAAGGAGATAAAAAATACATTAATAATTAAAAGTTATGGCATTTAATATGTTTTATATGTTATTTTCAGGTTGGGAGTTATAAAACTTTCATTAAAATTATGAGCGACGAAACAACTTTCCAAATTCATTTTTCTTTCTTTTTTTTCTTCAACTTTTGCCAAAATAATTATCCGACTCTATAACTTTGAAACATCATTCACTTTATTTTAAAAACAATTCATTGCACATTGAAAAAAGGAGTCATTATTAGCATTTAATAAACAAACAAAAACATAACAAAAGATCGAGCAAACTTCCCTCCTAAAAAAGATTTCTCAATGATAAAAAAAATCGAATAAAAGAAGAAACTAAGTAAAAAAGGTCTTAATTCGCATTCCCCTCGAATGAATAATAACTCATATTCTTCCAACACAGCCATTTTATTTCCATCGCTCTTACTATTGTGTACAAATAAACAGTAAGTCGAGCAATGCTCCAACAAACCCGTCGCCACGAATCAACTGCATTATGCATCAGATTCCATTGAATTGTATTTGAATGGAAATAATACAGGCATTGAAAGTAAGGATTAAAAAAGTGAAAAAGACCAACCGCAATTTTTTATGGCGAAGAGAAATAAATATACATGCAAACTTTTGAAGAAATTGAAAGATAAAGCAAGAAAAGGGTGGCAGGCTAGAAAGTAATTTATCATTACTGTCTGACAACTAAGTCTCCCAATTGGGTTTCGGTTAAAAATGGCGTTTTTATACGTAGGTTTTAAAAAATAATGCATATTTTTTGTACAAAAAATAGTTCATATAATTTTTTACTTACTGATATACCCGGCGTTACTCATGAGTAAATTAGTTTCATGTCTAATATTCTTAATGTAATAATTATTTTCGTATACAAATATTATAATACAGGAAAAGTTTTTTATTATGCGAAACGATTTTTTAAAATTAAAATGGGAATATTAATTAAGCCAGATGTTTTTTTAAATACAAGTTCTAGTGTTCTTTAAATCTAGTTCTTTCTAAGTCAATAAACTAAATCAATAGTTGTTCCTTATTTAATTATTAATAATCTACTTTTAAACTTTTCTTTTAATGTTCTTCCAAATTCTGCTAATGTGTTCTAGAAATTACAACTTCTTTCTTATTCTTGTTTTTCAATTCTTGTCTTCAAAAAATATTATTATAAATATTTCACAAATTGTCTTTTAAGTCAGATGAAAAGTATTATTGATACTGCTTCATTCAGTGGTGGCGGAGAGGTCGGCTATTCATAAGATGATAAAAAGCATTGCCAATAAAATAAAAATAAAAACAGAATAATAAAAAAATGGCTGTAGAATAGTTCAAAACTTCAATGTTGTTTAGTAACGGAGTATCTACTAATTCCCTTATTAAAAATGCAGTTTCGTAGATTCAGGTTATTATAAAAAAATTAAGAAAAATATTTGCAAAAATTGATATTATTGGAAATATTACACTTTGATTTTTAGTGAATATAAAAAAAAGGTTTGAATAATTTAATCTGAAGTTACTGCAGGAAAGAGCAATATATCGATTAATATCTAATTATTTGAATATTGAACTAGCTTTTATCCTATAAAAAGTTTATTATTTCTTTTTTCACTTTTCTTAAATAAAAAGGACGAAAAGTTTGTTTGAATACAGCCCGATTGTTTAGGTGAAGAATCATAACATATATGCATAGCCATAAAGTTTATCCTGTATAAAGGTTGTCCCAAAATTAACGCAAGATTTGAATTTACTACCATTCGTGTAGTAAAGTATTTGCATTCCTATTAAAAAAAAACCACTTGACAGATGATAGCTTAGGACTAGTAAAAATGGAGCGTTACACGATAGAGCAACGTGTTTTCATTGTTGAACAACATTTCAAAAATAATGAAAATCTGGAGGCCACAATTCAAAAATGTGAGAATTGGTGCCCTGGATCGTGTGATCTAATATTATTGAATTTCTTTTTATGAGGTTATTTGAAGTCGAAGATCTATGCCAAACGCGCAAGTAAACATACATTGAAGGGGATCATTCAACGCTGTATCAACGAAATTCAGCCACATTATGCAAAATGGCCATGGAAAATTTCGAGAAAAGTGTGCGTATATGCCAGCAAATCCGTGAAGGCCATTTGCCCTATGTGTTATTCAATACATAGCACTATCCTGTGTACTTAACTATTTTTTTTATATTTTTATTGAATTGTAATTTAATTCAAATCGTGCGTTAACACTTTGTTCTACCGTGTAACACTCCATTTTTACTAACCTTAAACTATCAGCTTTCAAATGGACTTTTTAAATAGGGTTGCCAACACTTCACTGCGCGAATGGTGGCAAATTCAAATCTTGAGTTAATTTTGGGAAGCACTTTAGTAAGATAAAATTTTAAAATGATCAGAATTTTGAAATCTTTAATAAGTTTTACAAGGCTATGGAAATAAATTTTCATTACGTAATTTTGGTTCTGAACGTTTATTCAAAACAAATTCATCAAAATCAACAACATATAAAAATTCATGACAATTAGAAATGAAGAAATCTAAGAAGTCAAGAGTGTTTCTAGTCACTACAGTTTGAAATAAGAGTAAATGCATCACTAATTTCTTCAATATTTTATATATCTGAGTAATTTTTTAGATAGCATATTAATAAATTTAGATGCATATTAATTTACTTAAATTCAATTTGCTTATTATCTTAATAAGTCGTCAAATTCTTAGCAACGAATGATAAAATCTCTAAGTGAGACACAAATTTAATAGATTTAGAAATCTAACTACGAATTCAGACATTTGTATTATTGTCTGTAAAAAAGAAAAATTCATATCAAGTCCATAAGTAGCGATATCAATAAAATCTTATTTTATTATATTTCAAAGGCCGTTTTATTATTTTTATCTAATTTTTTTACCTTTAATTTATATTACACTTTCGTGCTTTTTAATATTACTTTTAGTTTCTTATACCAAAAATATAGAAATTACAAAGTAAGAAAAATAAACTAATATAAAGAGAAGAAATCAGGAAATGAAACATTCAACATAGAAATTAAATTACAGAACCCTTTTTTTATCATAAAAGAATATATCACAAAAATTCCTGAAAATGCTGATAATTAGGTTTTATTCACTGACTTTTGTGTTAAGAAAAAGGATATTCCATGTCAAACTAATTATTTTATAAATTTAACTAAAAGTATTAATTAATCTTATTTCTTATTTTTCTGTGTACTTTCTAACTAAAGATCATTTTCAAGGGCATTTGCAGCATTTTATGCAAAAAATTATAGCAGACTTTTCTGAAGCCTCATTCAGTATTATATTATAAATAATTTATGAATAATTCATGATTGGTTGCTAAAATTATAGCAACCTTTTCTGAAACATCATAAAGTATTATATTATAAACAATTTATATATATAATCCATGATTAGTTGCTAAAATTATAGCAATCTTTTCTGAAATATAAAGTATTATAAATAATTTATGTATAATTCATAATTAGTCGTGAAAAAGCAGAACATTTTTAAAAGGTTAATTTAATAAAACAATAGAAATGTGAGCAATGTTTGAAAATTAATTAAGAGAAAATTTATTACATCCAATTCCTTAATTTTTTTGCTGCTGAAGCAATATTCTTCTAAGCAGGACAATATTTCATTAAGACAAATGCAGTCATTTTCTATTTCAACAGCAAGAAAAAAGGAATAATAAACGCTTCTTTAAAAATTAATATTTCTCGGCAATTATCAGCATGGTAAGCATTTTCAGCTATCATCGCCAAAGATCATAACCGAAAATGAAAAGGGAGAACCGAATGTGTATATATATACATACATACACATTCCTAAACCCATTCGAAAACGATACAAATGGACGTCATTTAAAAAGACATAAAAATAAATTCTTCTCTCTTAATATTCCACGGCTTCCTTTTGCCAAATGAGTAAATGAGCAACAACTTATATATAAGCTATGTTTAATTATTTGGTGTAGGAATTGCACCAAAAAAATGGAGGGGAGTTAAACTTAAAACAATTGTTGGGCATTACACATTTCATTAAATTCCTTGCATTTTCCTCACGATTAACCCCACAGGGAGAAATTAAGACATATCCAGATATACCAGTCGTAGAATTTTACTTCATTTACTGCTTGGAATAAGTTCCAGAAATGATTCTTAATCACCATTCGTTCCTTCTTTCTTTTCCATCTTACTTTCTCACTTTTTTTTTATAACTTTTCTCTCTTTTCATTATGACTTCACACCATTAATTAAGAATTACCGTTCATCTAATGAAACGACTAATTTCGTGAAGAAGATACTATTCGGTTCTGTTTCTTTTGCATTTGAAGAATAGTGGTATGATACGATGAAGTGGTGACTTTTCAATATTTATTCTGGTGTGGATTGGTGCTTTTAAATTAGATGTTTTGTAATTACTAATGAAAGTGATATTTGCTGATGCTTTTTTTTTCTTGTTAGAACATTCATTGGTTTATTTTACTCATCTTTTCGTTTGTACAAATTGGGACATTCAGCTGCAATGTTATTTTTATTAAGCGCACTGAGAATAAGGCATTTAATTTGATGATTAGTTGTGCGATGTAATTAAATTTCATATTTTTTATTCCTGTCATTAAAGGAAAAGCATCGATATTTTCTTTCAAGTTTTTTCAGAAAAATCATCTGTTATACATTTAGTTCATGATTTTTTTTGCCCTACCATCTTGCAGACACTATCGAATTTTCATGAATTATTCTTTTTATATTAGCTCCTCTTAATATTCTTTAAATATTGAACAATGAAGAATTCTTTAGAAAGCAATATAACCCTGGAAACTTTTCAATGAATGGAAAAATTTATTCTTGATCTATTTTTATTAAATAACACGCTTTTTGAAGTATAGATTTACTGGAAAAGTGCATCAATTAAAAATACAACTGTCCGAACGAATAATAGATTAATATTTGTTTATTTTACCGGTTTAAAAAACATTCGTTTTATTGTATGTGATATTAATCTTGTTTCAAACTTCTGCATGTAATAAACTGCTGCTTTTTGAAAGTTAATTTAAAATAAAAATTTATTGAGTAGCCACTTAAGTTAAATAACTAAACATGTTGCAAAAATGAAAGATTTATAAATTCATTAAGAAGTATTTATTTGGGATAAATTTGCATTGCAATCGTCACACACAGAATTTGTAGGAAATTTCATTTCACAGAATTTGCATGCTAGAAGAATAATGGAACAGGAAACCGTCTTTTTACCAGGCACGTTATTTATAAAAATTTAAATTTTAGAAAAAAAAATTTTGATACTTTTAAATTTAATACGAGGTCTTGCTACCATTAATAATCTTGATAAATTTATTACAGTCCTTCAATACAAAAATGTAGGATTTTTTTAGTCGGTAAATGAGGTGAGATTCCTAAATTTTTACATTTAGATAGAAATCTCTATACTTTTCCTCATATAAAATGAATATTCTTCATAACTTTTCGTAAATACTGGCATTTAAAATTTCGATTTCGTGGAAGTTTCTCAAAAATGTCTCTTCCAAGGAATAAAGATGCAACTTATATTTTTAGACTTACTGATGACAATTTAGATTTTCACACTTATTTTTCTGAGTATATGGTTTTAATTCCATAAAGAAAAGATATTTCATAATTTTGAATGACATTGAAAAATGGTGTTCTAATAATTTGCATAAAATTGAAAATATTGTACATGAAGCAGTTTTTCATTAAATTACGGTTTTAGTGATTAAAACTCTAATTTTACCTGATCAATGTCAATTTTTTTACCCGAGAAATAACAGCATTTCTGTTGCGCTAACGGCATTTATACTGACTGCATCGAAGTCCTCTTATTATAATAAATCAATGGTAAATGTCTCCATGTTTCGAAGAGATTGAAACTTTGGCAGTGAAATTGGGAGGGTCCACAAATCAACTGAAATGCATAGAGCTGAAGAATTTGTGCCTGTTATTCTGGAACAAGCAATTATGAGGACACATGGTAGCAGTACCGCTGATGCAGTTGAAGAGCATTGCATTTTAAACGGAACGTTATTGTAAATATTTTTTCAAAAATCAGCCATTTATTTGCAAATCAACGCTATTTTCTTTTATATCTGTTAGTTAAAATGTGATTCTTTTTCTTCGAAAATCAAAGCAGTATATTTAAGATTATATGTGCACAAAATTAAATTGAGGTCCAGCTTAAAGTTTTTAAAGGAGGTGTAGGTGTCTACACATATGCATTTTTTTATTTGGATCACACTTTTCATTATACTAGATATCTTTCAATTTTATTTAAGGGATGTGATATTAGGTTTTGAATGTATGAGGTATTGTGGGTTATTTAAATCGGATTATAAAATACATACAATTTGTCGTACAAAATTTTATCATCCATATTAGAGTTGTTTCCAAATATGGATGGTAAATTCCGGTTTTGGGTTTTTATCAATCATTTGTTGTACTATTACTTATTTTGTATAAAACCTCTAGCAATTGTAAGTCGCTATTTTAAATTGTTACAGAATGTTAACGAAGCCATGTGTGGATTGTGAAAATTCCAAAAATCTCAATGATGCGTAAAAGAGCACTACACAAAAGCAAGATTTCTCAATAAGAAAACACAGGAAGAGCGCCAATAGAGCATCTATTGCAATAAACATTGGCACTTAAGAAATTCATTTATTAAACTAATGTAATAGCAAAAAACGCTCAGGTGATCTCCCAAAAGATAAATTTCGTATTTCGTTCAATGACTTAAGTCTGTCGAGTCGTCTGCTACTCTCAAATAAGAGACTGACTTCTGAGCTTTCTCATGTCTTTTATAATTTTTGTTACAAAGCAAGGAAAGTTCTAGAAAGATATCGTATCTTCACTCCTGTTGGGTATACCAACAAAATTCTGGTAATCTCAGTAGTGTTCAGTCGTCAAATAATCACCAAGGTCTGGGTCATTGGCTTGGCATCCATTCAGCATCCAACACAGCTTTCTTTAAAACTTCTGTAAACATATCTTCTTTACCACGATACGAATTCTGCTGGAAAGCAATATTACAAATCCGAAGCGATATGTAAAGCTAATATAGTCATCAGGAAAGATAGTGAAACATTCTATGCTACGACTATCCTTGAACGATATCGTTAATTAAAAAAATATGATGAAAATTCTAGTAAAATTAGTTACTATTTTTAATCAAATTTTCCAAAATCATTGTTTTTATGAAGTTCGTATTTTTGATTCAAAACTCAGTTGATACATGGTCACTGAAGAATGTTATTTGTCAAGTCTGATTACACATGTAGAAATGCATCGAGGCCATTTGAATGTAATGAGTAACAGAAATTTTGAAATCCTGAATTAATTAGAATATTTGTCACAGAAGTTACAATAATTATGAAAATACTGAAATTTATTTGAATGGCGTCATTATAGTTTGTTTTATATAATTTCAATAATACATTCAAAGCTATCATTTGGATTTTTCATTTGATGTTGCCATTGATGTGTAAAAATTAACTAAAAGCGTAAAAATGTAAGCAAAAATAATAAGTTGTAGTTGTTTATTTAATATGAAATGTGTTTGATTAAGGAAACAGAGTTAATTGGACGCAGTTGCCACATTATCTCCAAATTTCCAATTAAAGGTGAAGGTGTTTTCTTAAAACATTACATTCAACTTTCTAGCAGTGCTAAATATTTCAAAATTAGTTACTATACTCTGAGAAATTTTATACACAATGAATTGGAACTGGTTCAATTTCGTATAGCAAATTTTAAACAATCTTTAAACTAACTTAAACGGAAAAGTTTGTAATATTAAATCCAAAATATTTTAAATAATGATTGAATTAGTTAGTGATTTATTTAGGAATGTTTGCTTTACATTTTACTCCTATGACATCGTAAGACTCTTTGAAAACTTGATTACTTTATTCAGTAGAAATATTGACAATAGTTCTTGTCATTAATTCTGTTTTGGTGTAGATATTTAATGATTAAATATTTTAGGGTATAATAGGGATAATAATAATATTTTAGGGATAATATAATAGGAATAATAATATTATAATAGGATAATAATATTTTAGGGATTATATAAGGGTAGGTTTATAATGATTTAATGTTTTATTGCTTAGAGCTGAGACATACAACATGAAACGTATTGATACTTTGAAGGATAAATGACTCACTTTAACCCTTTATTTACTGAGTTTTTTTAACAGTTTTAAAAATTCGTTTTAACTTTTTAAATACTTAATTTAGGCTGAAGTAAGCAGTCTTGCACAATTCTTATTGGAAGTCATCACCAAGGTCATTAATAGTGTCGTAAATAGTTTTGAATTTTGAAGTCCTGACAGGACTTGACGGATATTTTTTAATAGTATTATACTATTTGAAATGTTAATTGTAATTTGAAAGATGCAAAATGTCAAACAATAATTTTATCAAATAATTATGTGCATAATATAAATACATAAATGTATATAAAGCAGAAAAAAATTAGAACTTACCAAAATGCAAAAGAAATAAGTATTTTATATATGCAAACACGTAGATAATTTTCAATCTGCGAGGCAGCATCTTGACCTTACATTGTTTTATATATTTGTCTCTAGCAAGTTTCCAAAAAGAAATAATCTTGTGCTGCCATCCAATAATTGAAGAATGAATTTATTGAAATTGACTTTAAAATTCTATTTTATTGTTCTTAAAGATGTTCTTTTATTGTTCTTAAATTATAAAAATACCAAGAAAATAATGACGAGACTTATAAATTCTGTCAGTAAATAAACGGTTAAAACTATGTTATGTCGTATTTTGAAGGCCAAATTCATAAATGAATATTGAAAGATAATTGGCAAACAATGAAAGCTCAAACACATGCAGTAGGGCGTTATTCATGCTAAAAAACCACTTCACAATTTATCCATCGATAAATACTATATAAACAAAATAAATAATAACTAAACACTGTAACTAATATTATAATTAAATCTTTTATTAAAAGGGTATGAACCAACCTATTTACTAAGATTATTTATCTTTATGATTGCCATACAAAGTGATCACATTACTCTCGTTCAGTGGTTAAAATGCTTGTTTCTCTATCAGTAGATCCATGCCATTTTATTACATTGAGGTTTTGTATATATATATATATAATATGCCTCAGTTATTTAACTTGACTTCTTTCATGCTTATAGATATGAGATTTTGTAATTCATTTTTTACTTATTTCCAATCATTCTAGAATTTTGATTCTATAGTGTAACATGTTCAGGATTACAACAGAATATATTATCAGAGCTTAGCTAGTAATTTTTTTGCTTTTATTAAGATTCAAAATGAAAGACACCTTCTGATGGAGAATTAGATAAAAGAATTCAATATATGATTACATAATAATCATAATAACGAATTGTGAATTATATTAAAGGCTGAAAAATAGAAACTAATATAAAGAAAGTTTTAAAAAAACATCTATTTATTAGTGTTTCAAAAAGAAACCAAAATTTGGTGGCCAACATAAAATTACATAAAATGCTGAAAATAAATATGGACTTAGAAGCGAAGCTACATAAAATATCAAAAAGAAATTTCTAAACTATTTAACTTTTATTAGATTAAAATATATAATGCATGTGATTATAATTCCTATTTTCTTTATGAATTTATTAACATTAATAAAATATTAAATAACTGAATTTAGCGGAGTGATTATTAACAATGCTTTCAATTTTATCACTGATAAATCAATAAAAATATTATTATTTTAGGTTTACTACGATATTTATATTTGCCTAAAATTCATTTTAATTCAGTTATTTAAAAATGTAATCTAGTAAAGGAAATTTTTTGACATAACTCACCAAGTATAAAAAATAAGCTGTTTTTCATAATTATGAAGCTAAACGTGTATTGCCGTATTTTAATTAAAAATAGATTCCGTATTTAATTTTTTTAAAAAAAGGATTTCTTTTCAAAATAAATAAAAAAAAGTAAATATAAGAATTTTTGCAATATTAAATACTTTAATTTGAAAAATAATTTTTCTGAGTTATACTAATTCATTATGTTCTAAAATTCTTTCAAAAGAAAAAAGTTCTTGTTTACAATCCAATTGTAATTTAATTGTTTTTCAAGTTTAATGTATAGTTCAATTTAATTGCTTTGTTATTTCAATTGTTCATTCAAGAAATTTCATTGGCTATATTGATACTTATTGTTTTGCTATGATTATTATTAAAGCAAGTTAAAAAAAAGTCATTATAACTTCAGTTTTAAATTGAACATTTAAATATTCCTAATCATATTTTTCCTTGAAAATGTAATTAGCAGACGAAAACTTCTTTCTAAAATAGAAAAAAATGCAATAAAAGATAAAATATTGTAAATATATTTTTCTTATTCATCGAATCAATTAAGGAAAGGAAATCATATTCCTTAAAAAAATCGCCGAAACAAATATAAAAATGTTGGCAACTTTTAAGTACAAAAAGTTGTACACAAACTTACAGTGAATTACCGCACTAATTCACTGTACTCTACTCTAAGGCTTTTCAAATGAAAATAGTTCTTGTTTATAATACAATTGTATTCCCATATCCGTAAATTTTCAAAAGAAAAATTTTTTAACGGAAAACCCAAATTTTGTTTTTATAATCTTATCTCCAACAACGGAAATATTAAACGTATTTGGAAAGATTGAGACCTTTTATCTAAAATGAAGAAGCTCTCTTAAAATAAGCATTTTTCTTTCATTTTCTGCATCATACAACAACTCAAAGATAACGATTATCTTTTTTTTTTCGTTCTTCCAGATCATCCTAAAAACACGCCCTTATCAGTGAATTTCTTTATTTTTAAGACGAAGCAAAATTTTTCAAGTTTATGGTGATTCTTATTATTTAAAAAGCAAATTTAATATTATCTCTCCAGAATATTATGAAGGATGCATTAAAGAAACTGTAAAGTAATAAAAATGTTGAAAATACCGAAGGGTTTGAAATTTTTTTTTCTTTTTCCTTCTCTCTTTTTAATATTATTTTTTAAAATGTTCTTTCTAAATAAATGAACTTAAAAGAGATGTTTCGAAATGAAGTTATGTATTGGTTCTGTGCTGGTGCTGTGTGGTGTTTCTCTCTACTTAAGATAATCATTATCAAACTCCGGTAATTCTTTTTTTTCTTCTGGAGTTCGAAGCACAAACTTTTATTATGCGTACGCGATGTCGGTTCAATTCTTCATGCCCGGAATTCGTAATTACCGAAATTGTTTTGCTCCCGAATTTGCATTTTCATGAGTTACTGGTTTTCATTTTGTTCCAAAACCTCTTGCTGCAATTAGAGACAATGAAGTTTCGCATAACGTACCCAAAAAGAAAAGGAAAAGAGGGTAGTGGGGAAAAGAAAAATGGCGCTCCCTGAGAGAGAATGCAATGTTTTCAAAGTATGATAAGGAAAACTAGACGATAAAGATGAATCTTTCTGGTTTTTAAAATGAGATAGCTGTTCATTTGAAGAGGAAATATTAAGATTTGTTAGCGCTAATTTTGTAATTAAGAACAATTTGGTTAATTGGAAATCAGTATTAAAAATATACTGAGAGAGATCATTGAAATTACTAAGATTTTGTCGAATCTTTAAGCTTAACCTCTTCGTCGTCCGTAACGCGTCAAGCGTGTTCAAGTGAAACTTCTGCTGGGCAGCCGTAACGCGCTTCAAGCGTTCTTCGACATTTTAAAATTTTGAAACATTTAAAACGTTTTGTAAATGTTTACTTGTTTCAGTTTTGTTCAGAAATTTTCGCGGACAGGAAAGGACGGAGAAAAGGTTAATATTCTTGAGTATGGAAGACCCTTTTTTATTTTCTAGTATACAAAGAATAGAGAAAGAATCTTCAGGAAATTCGAACAGGTGATTTTGGTAAATCTTTATACTTCAGATCTCCTTGAATTCTAAAAATACACTTTTAGCTTAATATCAGTCTGTAAACTCCATAACTTAAAAGCGCTCTGACATCAACGGACAATATTAGACTTACGGACTTCAGATCAAATCTGTAAATGTCTGCCATATGTTAAGCGGAATCCAGTCAGAAGAATTCTGTTTGTCTTGTCGTTTGATTACAAGCGAACTCGATAATTACCCTAGTTCAATATCTAAAAGCACATACTTATCAAATCGTGAATAAAATCAAAGGAATTGTCTTATGTCGATCTTTCTGTTAGCATGGAAAAAAGAGCGTTTCATGCAGCTAAATAATGAAAATGCTCATAAACGAAATGCTTAAATAAACGAAATTCTGTTTGGTCTTCTGATTACAACTGAAGTTTCTTGCGAAATTTTGGATTCAGTCGGGTTGGGAAACAAGTGCCCAAAGTACATATTGGCATAACATATTCAGTAAAAAGGCCAGACTCATGCCAAAGATGTATATGTCATAATTACTGCTCGTCAATCCCACTGAAGGCATTCGTAGCCTTCCTCGAAATCCACAGTTTTATCTGGGGGGAGATGGATAAAATCTTTACTGAAGAATATGAGAGGAAGTTTCAGAAAACTACCTTCATTTATTGATGATTTTTTTTTACAATATTTCTTTTTGGATGTTTCATAAAGGAATGCAAGCGTCAAATAATTTGACCTCGAGATTTTGACAAATTTTCACTTCCAGAGCCCTATCACAATACTGTGGCATAAGTAAATTATTCATGGAGATGTCTTGACAATTAATTGAAGCGCTGATTTTCCAGTGGTTAAAAAAATATGAAAATTTCCTCCCTAGCAACGTTAGGATTATTAGTTAAATACGTAAACATAAATAAAATCCGGAAAATTACGAACTGGGGAATCATACTATAATGACTTACTAAGTTGGTGGGTTTGATTTTAATTACAAAAAGATTAAAACTGATCATTCTACTTTTTACAATAATTCACGTTAGACAGTTAAAGTTACAGATATTCTTCCCTGAGAAGCAGGGGAAATCAGAACTCCAAATAGCAGAACTAAAAGAGAAGATTGATTTCGAATGGTTTGAAAATAATTAGTTTCAAATTGAACTTATTTAACGCACATACATATAATATTTTTTAATGTTTTTTTTCTGTATGTGATTATCTTTCTGATAAATTCATCTCAAGTTCAAGATAAAAGAAAAAGTAATTAGAATCCAAGTCACGAACGTTCTTAAATATTTCAATCAATGTTCCAACATTTTATTCTAGCTTCCCGAAACCATTCATTTTCTAGATTTAAATCTAGATCAAAGATTTGCCATTTAATAAATACCACTTGAAACTCGCTATCAGAGATCAGAGTAAAAATCAGCAGCCGCGACTAGAAGAACGAATTTGAATGTCGATACAAATGATTTCTTTCAAGAGATACAATTTTTATTGGCAACACAAAACTAATTTGGCATTTCCACACGTTCGCAGACGATAATGGAGCACGGTGAGATAGATAAATCAAACAATCAAAATAAAACGTTTCTAACAGTGGATAAAATACGAGCCGATGTGTGATGGTAATCAAGGGCTTGGTAATGCGAGAAGGCCAATGATGAAAGAAGACGTGTCTGATTTTTACTATTGCCACTTTTAAATTTACAATTCCAATCTCGCAAGCATTTTTACCTCTCTTCTTTCTTGTTCTGATTCTTAATTACCTTCACGCATTCATTTAAGGCCTCGTCGCATTTCACACCTCGAGCTGAGATCGGATCGAGGAAAAGTGGTGCATGTCATTTTATCGAACTTTGAGCAATTTATGCTCGCTCTGTTGAAAGACATATTTTTTTTAATTCTTTTTATTTCTATTATAAAGCAAAAGAGAACGATTCTTCTATCAGTAAGAATAAGCGATATGAATAAGAAACGAAAAACAAAGCATTTTCTTTTGGATAACTTTGGTTTCAAGTATGGCGATTTCGAAGCATCCTTGGTGGTTTTAATAATATGCTTTTACCAACAGTTCCTAGAAAAAGAAAGTTTTACAGCTTTTTTACAAGCACACTATTTTCTGATTAGAAAATTTACTACTTTATTCAATATGCGATCATACTGCAATGTAATTACAAAAAAACCCCCGCAGAATAAAAAAAAACTTGCCATTATTGATAAAATATTTCCACAGTTCCTTGTTACACATGATTTTATCGCCTTTGATTCCTTGGCATCAGAATATAATTCAGAATCATGATGTCTCTTTGTAACAGTCCTCGAATAGCCTCGAAGTCAGACATTTATCTGGTAAATTAAATCGTAACGTGTTATTTAAAAAAATAGGAGGAAGAAAATTTAGAAATATGATTAAAATGAAATCTGAATACAAACAAATATTGTCTTATAAGTTTTATGGGGAATCGGAAAACCTTAAAAATCACTTTGTTCGTTCACACGGGTTTCTAAATTATCCGAATCCAATAAAATAATGTCTCCTGAATAAGAAAGGGAATGTAATTTTGGTGGAATTATGTTTGTAAAAATAGAAAAAAGAATAGAATTTTGTTTTAAAACAAAAAAAAGAAAAAAAACTTGTTTTATACTTTTAAAAAATGAGCAAAAATATGCAGAAAAAATGATTGGATAATTGTGAGATTGTATTTAGTATTAGAGCAGGGCACTATGTAAAATCCAAAAATGAAATTACTCCATGCAAATAATTTAGAATGATTTATCTATAGAAGAAAGATTATCTATACAAAAGAAATGAAAATAAAATAATTTACACACTTTGTATATTGTAATCATAAGTAAATAAGTGTTTCTAGGCTTTTGGAAAAAATGACAATATTGAATCATGTTTGGAAATAATCTAAGATGTTTAAATAAAAGAAATATGTAAGCATTTATTAATCAAAATTAGGAAAAATAAATAGGGTAAATTTATCATAAATTTTAAAATTTTATGGTATATTCAAAAGATATATACTGAAGCATTTTGCAAAAACTCGAGGTGTTTTTCCTTTAAACTATATAAACAGTGGTAAATACAAATGGAATAGTTGTTTGACTTCAAATTTTATTTTTGCTGGAGACAGTACTTCTAAGTCAAGCGGTCTGGTTTGTAGAGAGTCTATGGATCAACGCATATTCTCAAATATTTTAAACAATTTCCTGTGGCGACCAGCTAGTTAGTCGGGGATATTGGTTAAATTTAATTTCACTTAAATCATTCTTGTATATTTTCATGTCCATGATGTCAAATTGTCAGGTATTAAATTCGGGCTCTCTTGATTGTTTCACAAATGTTTTATTCATTGTGCATGAATTTTTTTTACTTGAGACCATTCTCGTAACACCAGAGCACTATTAAAAACGTAAACTTTCGATTCTTCTTTTAACTTCTTTTTTTATTTTTCTTGTACAGTACTCATATATGAAACAGAATCTTTCTACCATTTTCAACAATGGAAGAAAGACAGGCAATTAAATATTTGATGAAATAAAGAAAATGTCTTTAATTTCAGGACAACAATATTGTTATTATTCAACAATTATTCTAGCTAATCTAGTAGGGGGGAGGGAGCTGCTATTTTAATTAAAAGCAACATTCTATCACTTTAAATATTTATAACTAGTCGCCTTTAAAGATCAGCTGGATCTTCAAGGGAATTGGTTGCCTTTAATTTAAATTAAATAGTTTAGATATAACTTTATATCCATGATGGCTCATTTATCTTATAAATTTTTAGGTTTCACTATTTCACTCTTTTATGCGTGTCGTAAATAACAAAGATATTTTTAAAAATCCATCTTCTTTAACTTTCAACTGTGGAAGAAGATGAATTGATGAAACTATGGAAATAATTTCAACTTTAAGGAAACAGTATAATCTGTGGTTGGAAATTAAGCAAAAGAAAGAAAAAAAAAAGAAAAAAACTGTCAAAATTTAGCAAAGACTATTATGTTGATACTATTAAATAGACAGATTTTTAAAATTTTGAAACAAAATTTATTTTCTTGCGATAATATTTTCGGAAGTTATCGCAAAAAGCTCCTTTAAAATCCAACTTAATTTTTACATAGTTAAAATTCTAATAAAAAGTTATAACAAATCGACTCGAGATGCACATTTTTATTCTCCACAATGTATATGTTACAAATTTGGTGGCTGTAAGTGAAACGGTTTGACCTGAAAAACGACAACACACAGAGAGACGCACACACTCATCTTTATTATTATTAGAGATTGTCATAACAATGTTATTTTAACAGTGAAATTTGATCATTTATGATTTAATTAATTTTAAGAAAGTCATTCTTAGAAGAAGAGTCGGTCTCGATTTCAAATTCAATTATTTAACATCAGAACATTTATTTTGACATCTGAACTTACTAAATAAGCAAATTTCATATTTTTGCTCTGCTTTTATTTCAGAGCTTAATCCGTTTGACCAGTTATTCAGCGCCATACAGATTATATTGAATTATTTGGATTAATCGAATGATTTCGACTATTTTTATCTGTTTTTTTTTGGGGGGGATGAAAAATTCTTTCGGTTTTGTAAGAAATGTATGTTTATTTCATTCAAGAATGAAGGAAATATCCAAGATTTTTACTATGGAATTACCTATAATAAGATGGTGTCTACTATCTTCATTGGTTTTATTTGTAAAGAAACAAGAGAATTCATAGGAATATAAACTAATATTTATCTAATTTTTCTGATGAACCGAAATTGAAATCTTGCACATAAGATAATAGCACACTGCTTCAGAGAGTTGTTGTCTTCAAAATCAATGTGCTAAGACGAAACTTGAGTAGTTTTGTTAAATATGATGAATTAATTTAGTCATGAGAAATTATGAATTTTACGGAAATGGTCTATTATTATAATAGTAAGACGTACATTAAAAATCAAAAAATAATTCAGAAACATTATAATCATATTTTGTAATTATCGGCACCTTTAATTTTTGCTTTTTAATATTAAACTGTTTTAAAACGTATAGAAAATGAAATTCAAAGTCTATAGGGAAAAATTAAACCAATTATTTTAATTACATAATTATTTAGATATTAAGCATCATTTAGATAAGCATCAATAAATCATAATATTATAAATGTAAAGCTCAATCGTTACTTTTGTTTTCTTCCCAAAAGTTTGCGGAAGATACGAAATATTAAAATAGTAATCTTTTCAATAAATATTTTTTTTTATTTTAAGTTCTTCATGTTTTCTCTTACATAATATAATCAGAATGAATTTTTTCAAAATTTATTAATTTACAAATTTTACTTTATAATCGCATTAAACGACGAAAAAATTCTTAAATAAAAATGTACGAAAAAATACTTTACATTACAGACCGTTTGACCTAGAGCTATTAAATTCTGTACACTAATGACTTAGAAGGTGAGAATGGGCTCCTTGAAGCCATTTTTTCCAAATTTTAAATTAATTAAAAATTAAGCGAGTTGATGTTGTTTTTTCGC
This sequence comes from Argiope aurantia, assembly GCA_026543865.1. Taxonomy (NCBI): domain Eukaryota; kingdom Metazoa; phylum Arthropoda; class Arachnida; order Araneae; family Araneidae; genus Argiope; species Argiope aurantia. The sequence continues at coordinate 160,188 of JAPMOR010118890.1, read as the reverse complement.
GATAACTTCTAAAGATATTACAGTGTAAAATTGATTTTAAAGTTATCTTAAACTTAAAATATATACTTTTTAAGGTTACCAATTTTTTGGGTATATAATTTTAAAAACATTTTGAATTAATTAAAAAAATATTTTGAATGTATTTTACAACAATATATTTAATTGTTGAAGGGAAATGTTGCTACTAATATTGCATTCTGACGTTTTCTATTTTAGATTATCAAGATGCGAAAATTCGGTTTATTTTCACATGTTGAGAAATTTTCGGCTTGGAGCTTACTTATAGTAAAAGTTTTAAATATTTTGGCTATTGCATCTAAAATTTAACTTCAGAAGTAAACAATAATCAATGTTTTTTTAATAATAGAATAACTTTAAACAATTTTGAATTATTATTTTACTTGCTTTTTGTAGGATGCTAAATATTTTTTTATTAAATCAGAGCATTTTCCCCCCTTATCTTCCTTTTATTAAATATTTCTTTTATTAAATCAGATTTTTCTATTGTCTTCCTTTTATTCAATAATCTTTAAAATATTTCTTAAATCATGAAATATATTCTGCCGAATATTCAAAAATTCAGTAAATAACTCTTCTTTCCGTTTTGATATTTATTACAAGTGACGTCGTTTTAACAAGAATGTTATGGCTTAAACTACTTCCTTTTTCAAATTTAAGATCAAATATCATTCAAGACGGTAGAAAGTTATAGTTGCATAGCACTATGAAAAGAACGGTGCAAACTTCCCAAATTAGTACGAGTTACATGACCATTAAAATTTGAAAACATTTTGCTGAGGAATTCATTAAAAGTATGTTATGTATAAAAGATTCAATTTAAACTGTACGAAACTTTTCCTAGAAGTATTGATTGACGCATAATGCAAGAAAAGAAATTAGGAAATCATCTAAGCAGATAGATCCATTATAATATAGGAAATTTTGTTGAATAGATAGCATTTACTATTTTAATAGTCCTTTTTAAAAAGTTATTTTGAAGCAATCTAGAATTAAATCATGTGATTTATTTCTATCTGTTTTAATTCACTAGTCAAAGTTTTGAGAGTTTTCATTGTTTTTCAATGATTTCCGATAAATTTATGTAAAACATTTTTGTTCATGCACCTGAATCAGATTTTATGAATAAATTAAAATTTCATGCAGACGTAGTGGGAAAGTCAGAGATTCAGGGGCGGAGTTTTACAAATCCGATTCCACTAAAGATTTACTTTCAATGGACGTCAATGAGATAAATGGACGTCCAGTTATCATTTTCATCATTTGATCATAGTTTAATAGAAATAAGCCTTAAAATAGTTCTCGAATTGCTTTAAATGAATGTTAAACCAACAGAAAAAATGTATTTTATCCAATCGATAACTTGTTATTACAAGTGTAATTTTATGATTTTTATTTGATATTTGCTTCTATTTTCTAAATATACTTATCAAATATTATTTATATTTCCCATGTTAGCCTCTAAATTTTCAGGCTCTTTCTTGAAATTTCTAGCCGCTAAAGGTAACTTACATAATTTTCTTTTTTATAAAGGCGAGGAAGACTAATATTTAAACCAATACAAATTAAAAATAATTTACGAAGCCTTGAACTTATCTTTTGCCCCTCCGAGTTTGGAAGCATTGTGGAATATATATCTATCTTCATATACAAGTATTAAAGTGTGTTTCTATAATTTAATACCTTAATTTTCATGAAATTCGTTCCATTATATTTTCGTTGAAATTCAAATGTCAACAAATCGGTGGATAAAAATTCAAATTATTTAAAACCAAATTTATGGTAAAAGACATATTATTCATTAGCTTAATAAGTCATATAAGACATTATGGCAATTTCATGTAATATTATGAAAAATTGCATTAAAAACATATATAATTTACATTATTCAAACAAATGTTTTTGTTTCAGAATTTGTTTTCATATCCACACGTTCTGATTAATTTAGAGAAATATACAAGTTAATGACATAATTTAACTTGTGATTCATAAATTCAATTATTAGAACTATATTTATTAAAAAAATTCTGCAAAAGCTTCAATAATTTTTTAATGCAAAATGACCGAACATAAAATAAGGTGCATTTAAAAATCCCCAATGAAAACTAGAATAAAATACAATTTCCTTTCATTTTAAATATTTTGTATTGGAAGTATCAGTTGAGTTATTGAAGTTCAACTTTCAAAGAACAATAGTCATATGATTAAAACAAAATTTTTCTGCAAATGAAGCTATAATTTTTTGCGATTTTTTTTTAATCCGAAAGAGGAAAGTGTAAATTCTGAGGCCAAAACATAAAAGGTTTTCTGATAATTTATATTATAGTTTCAACTTTTCTAGAATGGTTTGAACCTTGTTCACAGGTCTCGAAAGATTTCAGAACACATGAAAAAAAACTCTTATTTAGGTAACAATTGTCCTATTTAAAACTAAAGAAAAATCTTTGCAAAGAACATTAAAGAACGTTTCAAAGTCATCATTACAGAGAATATTTATCATTTTAATGCATTGCTTTTAATAAGTGTGTTTAAAATTATACGAATAAAATCTGATCAATAAGTGTCATCCTTCAACATTATATTCATGAAAATTATAATCCGACTGTAAGCATTACATTTGTAAAATCATTGATTTTTGAAAGTCAAAAGAAAAAAAAATGAAATAAATTTTTGAAATTAGAAATTTTTTAAAAATAAGGGTTTTTTTCGTTGCTAAAATTAGTTTTTAAGACCATTATAAAATTAATAAATTAAAAAACTTTATTAAATAATATTATTAGGAATACTTCATTTTTAAAGCTAAACATTTCTTTCTTTATTTATTTTACAATAATTGAATAAAAAAAGTGATAACTAATTTTGCTTTGCATCCTAGTTAAGTAACAAAATTTTTTTTCTTTTCTTTGAATTAATTATAAAAAAAACTGATACTTTTTAATTTTATAACCTCGTTCGCATTTAAATTGAATATAAGCATTCAGCTTAGTAAAGCATCTCAGCCCTGAAAGCGGTAACAAATAACATCTATTGGAAGTGATTCCCTCAAACTTTTTCGCATACTCTTCCTAAAGATCCTTATCCCATTTCCTCCACATAAAACTAGGGATATTGGGTAAATCTTCAAATTTTTTACATAGCATTGGTAAACGATAGTAACGAAATACAGATGTTTGGCTTGAATTAAGTGCTTTTATTGAACATATCGACAAAATATGTATTTTCGGCGCCTTTTTTGCTGGACGATTGACAATAAAATTCATTTTGGTAGTGTATTTGCAGTCACAAGGTAATGTACAGAATTTCGTTGATTTAAGTCATTTCGTTTACAAGTATACGAAAGTATGATACGGCAAATGATCGGCTGTTTGATAAATTTAGTTCAAATTTTGATAAGTATCTATATTTTAAAAAAAACAAATTTTATCCCTCTAGCTCTTTGAGTTTTCTACTTATTAAATTCAATTTTTCTCCCAGACTCTGGCAGATTTTCTATGCATAAATTTTGTTCAAAATTTAATAGAAATCTACAGTTTTTACCGTAATTCCATATACTAAATTTCAGCATCTAGCCTAGAGTGTGTTTGAATTATCATGTTCATAGATAGAGAAATAGACTGACAGACATAATATCTAAAATGTGATTTCTGGACTAAGGAAATTCTGAATCATAAAGATACGTCAAAACCGCAAGTTTGAATTTTTCGATGATTACAATACGAATAAATCGCATATATACTTCGTATATTACAAAGTAAAAAAATCTTTTTTTTTATTAAAAATTGTTTTTTTTTTCCTTTTAAAAACTGCATTGCAAGCAACTCTTAGAAAAAGATTTTAGAGTTCAAAGTAGGAATAACAGCAACAAAAGAGAAGCAACTGGAAAAAATAAATGATATACGCCATCGAACAATCGCGTGTTATCTGAAATGAAACGAAGAGCAACAATCGGAACGAGAATTCCAACGAGGTATTCCCCTTTGTAATAATTCCTTTCCCAAATCCGACTCACGCCGATGTACCTCCAACTGGCTTTACCTCTGTAGCGTTCCTTCAGAGCTCGCCAATTAATGCTATGCAAATTCGTCTTCGTAATTGTATCTGCATTTGGAAATGATGGATAACTTTATATGCAAATTAAGTTTCCGGTTCTTACCAGTGACGCCGGGGCGCACGGTTCGCCTTTCTGCATGAAAAAGGGAAGGGGGCGCCCGTGTTTGGAATACTACTTTAATTTCTTTTTCACCGATATTTATAACTGCTAATACTGGTCCTCGCTAGGGATATTAAGACGCCGTTACAACGCCATACAACAAAACGTCAAAGCGATAATAGGAATTATTATTATTTTGCATCGGTGTTAAAGAAGTGTGGATGCTAGCATGAGTGGTTGAGTGTGCAGTACGATAGATGTATTTATAAACGATGATAAAGCCCCTGCTTTTGTTCTTTATTAACTTGCAAGTTCGGCTTCTACTTCGAAGAAGTGATTATTTTTTTTCAATTTACTTATTTATTTATTTAGGTGGCATTAGTCGACGTTTTGCTTGCTCTTATGCGTCGGAAGTATAGAGCTTTAAAATGGCTTAAGTCTGAAAAAATTATAATGCATTATTTTATTTTATGTTATTACAATCATGCCTACTGCGAATGAGGTTCCATCAAATTTGTGAGCAGTTAAGAGAATGTATTCGAAATCTTTTAACAATTGACAATTACAATGATTTTGTTCCGTGCTTCTATTAATTTTATACAATTTTTTTATCTTCGAAAAGATATTTAGTAGATAGTCTTATAGGTATTTACTTATAACTTATTTTAAATCAAAACACAAATTATCAACAACAGAACAACATCCTTATTTTTATCTAATTACCTGTTGTCACAATGTCACACATTGAAAACAAACTTTATCAAAAGGTAGCACTGGTTTACATGATAGATCTTATTGTTAGAAAAATTCATATTAGAAGGCAGACTGGGATTTAATAAATATTTAAAAATTCCTATTTAACTCTCAAATACCTAAAAGTTGGTAAACTGCTTATGCCTTTAAAAATATATATATAACTATTTTTTAAAGTACATTTTTTTATTAAATGGCTGAATTTTTCACACAGACGATTTAACATATTTTCTTCCAAAAATATCACTTAATAGTTCTAAGGCATTTTCATCATGTGATGTCACAATATTTTAATGAAGTCTTTTACATCGTAATAATGTTACATCAAGGGCCAACATTAGACTTGTGAAGATGTAATGAATCTAATACGGATGCTGAATTTCTTTTTTGGATAATTTTTTAAGAAAATTATCCAAAAAAATTAAACTTTTTTTTCTTTGTAGAGAGAATAATGTAATTTTTTTTCTTGAAGAGAAAGAGGTTCTTTTCAAATTATTCTCCTGGTGTAAAATTAATAGAATTTTGATTTTCATATTAATGACAAAATACAAAAATCTTATTTTTGTCCCTATTAAAAAGTACAAACTGAAGTTACATTTTACATTACATATGCTATTTATATTGCATTAAATATGCTATTACATTAAATTAGTTAGTTACATTAATTATGCCACTTATTTCATAAAATGAAATTAAAGTTTCTTTTAAAAAATCTTTATGATTAATAAGAGTATGATACCTTTTTATTTATATAGAATCATGGCATTTGTATAGAAATATAAAATCATCTTAATATAATGAAGTTTATTCAGTGGTACTATTATTAGCATAATTATTTTAATGTCGTGTTTATTAAATTTCTTATCAGCAGCGACATCATCATCTCAAAATGAAGAAAAAAAAAACGTATTTGATGTACAGTATTCAGTATTTGCATACATTTTTCACTTATAATTGTATTTAACTTAGTTTTGAGTCGCAATTACTATACTTAAGATGAAAATAACAGCTTAATTTAATATTTCATTCATAGAACTTCAATAGAAATATGCAGTGGCGGAATTTAATTATTTTGCATTTTTACAAATTATGAAGTCCCTGCTTATAATAAATAATTTCACATTTTAGCACATCATTTTTACATGTTAATGATCTGCTTAATGTTAAAAATTATTATTTTATTAACTTTGCAAATATTTATTTTATACTTAACTATTACAATTCTAGACAGCGCGGCATCCATCTATGTACACAATATCATGGAAGAAAATATTCAGTTTATAAATATTCTAACTAAGTGAAAGTTATGAATGAAATACATAGAAATGTGGCGGATTTAAAATGAGCGAGAATAGAACCTGGGATCTTGTGGTTAGCAGCCAGTAACATGACCACGATACAAAGGCAATGGCTCGTGTAGTGTAGCTGTTAAGCTGAAAGCTATAAGCTTTCACCACAGATTCTTCCTCCAGTGAGTTGGAGGTCAGACGAACGATATGGCTGTTGCGTGGTGATGTATTAGCTGTTGAGGCAAATGTTCCTGTACCCGTTTGTGAAACGGCGAGAGTGTGTGGGTGAGTGGTTGCTGATTCTGTTGCGCCAAATGAGTCTGACGGCTTTGTGTTGCTGCGTCCAGTGAGTCTGACGACTTTGGGTTGCTGTGGGTAGATGGCGCCACAACAGCTGTACGAAAGTTGAAGGATCATCGTCCGAGGTCACCAATGTAGCGGATTGGTAAGAGCGATGATAGAACCTGGGACCTTGTGGTTCGTAGCCCAATAACATGACCACTATATAAAAGCAATTGCTCTTGTAGCATAGCTGTTAATTGGCTTATAAACTTTCACCACAGAAACGTGACTAATTATGATAAATTGTTAAATTTATCCTAATATTTTGACATTTGTATTATTTGAATTTTCTGTATACTTTTTATCTGTATTTTCCTATTTATTTGGCGAATAAGAAAATAATGTTTCATTATCAAACTGCCTACGTCCCCTTTCAAATTGTTGTCCATAGGAAGCTGCCTAATCTGCCTGGTTGGAAATCCGCTACTGGAATCATGTCGCGAACTGAATAACATATAACGCGAGTTATAAAAGCTTTATTTACAAAATATTTTATTTCAAATGATTTTTTTATTTATAATAGAATCTTCATATAGAATTGAAAACATATTTAAGTATAATTCAAAAACTTACAAATACTCAATTAAATAAAATAAAATGCAGCATAAAATAATTTAATCAGACGTGCGGAAAATATTACGCATAAAAAAAGTAAATAGAGAACACGGATTTCAGAAATAAGATGAGAAAGGTATATATTAATATTCTGATTACTTTTCTTTAGTATTTTCCCTTCCACTCTTAATTCTCTTTTGTAGATATCACGAGCTCTTTCCGTCGTTTCATACGACATTTTTGTCAATCTTCCATGATAGATTTTTAATTTCTTCTTTATTCTAATTGTTGCTTGTCATACTTAATTGTAAAGCTGAATCCCCAAATGGGGTTAAGTTCTGGAGACTGAATGATGGGTAATAGATGTACAGGGTTAGCAGAAAATAAGTTAGCCACTTCAGAGAGCTTTGAAATGCATTCTACAGATCCAAATGAGAAAAAGTTTGAACTACAGATTATTGAGATGATGCGCTTTACATTTATATATATAAAAAAATGGTACAAAAATTCATCGTTAGATGGTGTTGTAATATACATAAAATCATTTAATATGGTTTATAATTATAAAACAAAGTAAAATTAAAATGACTCAATATGCCCTCCTTCATTTTCAACAATATGCTCTAATCGGAGAACCATATTTTCTGTAGATGACCGGAGTGAGTCTGCCGGAATATTAAGAATACGGCGCCGAATATTTTCCTTCAGATCTGGTAGAGATGATGGCCTTTAACCGTAGATATTGTCCTTCTAATAGCCCCACAACCAAAAGTCGCAAGAGGTGATTTTCAGCGAGCGAAGAGGCCATGCTTTTGGAAAATGATGGCTGATAACTCGTGCTTCTGCGAAATGCTGTATTAACAAATGCTTTACATGATGATCAATATGAGATGGTGCACCATTCTGCATGAAAATAATGTCTTGAAGGCATCCACGCTGTAGAAGAGTTGGGATTACAAAATCCCTCAGAATGTCATGGTACCGTTGTCCTGTGGCGGAACAGGTGTGGATTTCATTTAAAGTTATCTCTTTACGGACCAATGGTAAAGGTAACTGAAAAATTAATTAATTTTTACTAAATGTAATAAATGTAAAGCGCATCATCTGAATAATCTGTAGTTCAAATTTTATCTTATTTGGACCAATAGAACGCATTTTAGAGCTCTCTGAAGTGGGTAACTTATTTCTTTCTAACCCTGTATTAACATTTCCCTTTACAATTTATATTAGATGATTTAGATTATTCGTTATGAACAGTCCAAATTTTCCAGTGATCGTGACAATTGTTTTTAAATGATTAGGTATACAATTCAATTAATTGTAGACTCAATTAATACTAAAATTTCTACGTCTGCTGCCGTTATCCTGAGATAACAACAGGACCCTCACCTCACTGCATTTAATCCCACTAATTAATTTGACGATTTCCGTATATTTAACGATTTCTTTACACAAAAAATGGATTCTGATATGGCACTTAAAATGTCACCCTTGTTCATTCAGATTAATTCGTATATTAGTTGCGTTTTCTTATTTTCTTCATTTAGTAAGACTTTGAGACATCTTTTATGCACATGCTACATTAGTAAGTCCTCTTGTTCTTTTTTATTGTCTGAAAATTTTATATTCGTCTATATTTGATATATTTGTTATTAGTTTGTCATATCCGTAAAACGGCTGCTTTACCATTTTTTTAAAATTTCGAATAATGATTTTCTCATTTTTCTTTAATTATTATTTTTCTTGTTTCTAACGATGCTTGTTTTCTGATGGCAAAATTCTCCGAGATTTTTCCAGAAAATTCTGGAAATTAATATAAATAAAAAATTAAATGTGAATTTTGCGTTTTTTTAAAAATTACATTTAGAATCTAACATTGTTTAAAATTCTGTAAGAAAAAGTGGTAATAATTGGGAAATTGAACAAAAAGGAAACGAGGATTTGTCAATAAAACTAAATATTAAATGTCAATTAAACAGTAACAAATAGTTAAACTTTTCAGGAATAATTACCTATTCATGTCACTACAAACCATAAAATTAAAGCAATATTTATGAAACCAACTTATAAAATAGATATTTCCAGATGATTTACTTTTCTTAAATATAATCAATAATACAAATTTTGTTATTGATTGTTATCCAAAAGAATTAAGCTTAACTGAAACGAACGAAAATCCACACAAAGCTACTTATTTTGATCTAAAATTAAAATTTTTAATGAAAAAAATTTTATATATTTAAAAAAATGTAAAATTTCTATAATTCATAAGTTTTTATAAAAAAGGGTATTTAGGATAAAAGGGGTGAGTTTATCATCAAAGTAATTAAATTTAGAAATTACCATTCTCATTTAAACCTTAAAGTTTTTAAAAAATTAATTTTTTTCTCAATTTAACAGAATGAAGATAAAATGTAATTACAAAATTTCTTCATTTTTAAACTAAAGCAACAAACAAACTTATTGAAAACTTAACTTTTCCAAAAATTGTTGCAATATAGAAGTTTTAATAAGAGAAGTTTTATCTTTTTTCTAATTTAAATTCTAATATTTTCACAACTGAAGATATACTTTCTAGTTTGGTCTCTTTGGTTTTATTTCAACTTAATAGATGACACTGAGATCTTTCGGTTTATTTCATATGATGACGAGGCACTATGACCAAGCGTTGTAGACGTTTCCAGTTTTGAGCGCGAGAAATTTGAATTTAGATTAGTATTTTTGTCTGCAATAATAAGTTTAGTTTCCTTCATAAAATCTTTTGGAGTATATTTATTTCAACCGGTATGATCTTTGCTTTTATATGTTAGTGATGTTTGTTGGTTTTATAGTTTGATATTTGTCTTATAGTGATTTGGTTGATTCAACTTTGCTGTGGTTTTGCTTAGATATGAACTTTGAAATGACGTTTTATTATTGTCTAATTGTTTAATTGATATCAATTCTTGTCTTGAAGAAAAAACTCAATTTAATGGGATTTTAGGGTCACGAGAGGTCAGTACTTGTACCCCTCACAGAAAAATAAACCAGTGGTTTGATTCCTTGCATGAGGGTGTCCCTTGATAAAGCTTTCAGGCCGGATTCATAATTCCTTCTATTTATTCCATTTAATTCATTTTTTTTGCAATTTAAATTTAATATTTATTTCTAATTTGGTTATTCATGCTATGTTATTTTATGTTACAAACCAATAATGCAATTGTAATAAAATGTTTCGGAGAAGAAAAAGTAAGTTTACTTATAGCATTCATAAAATAAGTGATAATTTCGTTAATCCAAAAAATTAAATCTTTATGTAGAGTTTTATTATTTTGTTATTTAAAAAAGAAAGCGAGCTGTTTACAATAAATCATTTGATTTTTTTTTTGTATAAATACTTTCGGGTTGTACTCGACGAACTCATTTGTATTAACTCCGAAACTCTATATAATAAACAAAATACATTTTCAATTAACGCTGCTTTACTATTCGTCGATATTAAATACATTTAGAAATAGACTTAAAATTGTCTTTTCGAGCTTATAGCCCGTGTAGCAGGCGAATTTTATATAACATTTTATGATATCAGTATATATATATAATCATTTGTAATATTTGACGAAGTTAAAACTAAACCCAGCCTTTAAGTCTGCGTCATTATAGGATGCAAAATATCAACTTATGTTTTAGCATGTAGCAACTAATATTTGTTTTTTAGAGATCTTTAAATTGACTGATTTATCGATGTCGGAATAAACCTAAGCATGAATAAATGGAAATAACAATTGCAACCTATTACAAGGAAATAACAAATATTACTACATATTTTAATCTACAATATATTGTAAATAGCAATTTATTTTTATTATTTCTTAAACACTCTACAAATGTCCGTGATACTTTCTACTTCATTTTTTTCTTAATCTGGAACAATAAGATCTGATATATTTTTAACAATATAATAACCATCTAGACTGCATATTTTCTAATAATGCTATCTAGATGGGCTATATTCAGTTCCAATGTTTGCATCATTATGCAATATCGTATAATATTCAACAATATTGTACAATGTAGTATTTGCAACATTATGTAATATCGTATGATATTCAAAAATAATGTAGAATGTAGTATTTGTAACATTAT
>JAPMOR010118890.1:114902-148946 GCA_026543865.1 Argiope aurantia | reverse complement strand
ACAATGTAGTATTTGTAACATTATGCAATATCGTATGATATTCAACAATATTGTACAATGTATTATTAGCAACATTATGCAATATCGTATGATATTCAACAATATTATACAATGTGATATCTATTTGGCAACTACAGATTCGATATTAAAACACATATAATAATACTGAATATAAAACACACGCCATGTATACACTTAATATAAAAAATAACTTTCTCTCTTATTCTTACCATTATCTTAATGCTCTGTAAAAGAATTTCTGAGTATTTCCCCAAAATTTATTAGCAATCCTTCCTCCATTTTTTAAGCCTTATAATGGTTCAACCGAACTTCTCAATTTCCGATACGCAAAAGTATAACAACAAGAACATCCGAAAACTAAATAAGTTCCCAAAGAAGACGAATACAGGAGCGCCGCTCATCATTACTGAAAAAAAAATTGTCTATCATAATTCAACCAAGACAGAAACGGTGGGTAATTTGGGCTCCCAAATTCCTCTGTAGCTGTCTCATTAACAGGTTTGTAAGAAAATAACCTTTTGTTTTGCTTGCCTTACTTCCACGAGTCAACTATTTCATTAGAGGCAAGTCCGCAACTTCTACGAGACCGGTGCCTAATAAGGTTTAGTCCCGCAAAAAGGGAGGTGTATTTTTAACAGCTTCTGTAATTAAGACCAAGCGTGAGATTTTGCCGTGGTAACAAAGTTTCTGAGATCTTCCGCAGAGTTTGTTGGGAAGTTTTTATAGAGTTTTTACTCATTTTCCGTCTCTTCTACGGAACATATCTACATGAAAGGAAGGGTAAGGTGCAAATTGGCCATGTATGGAAGAGGAAATTCGCTACTAATATCTTTTACTGGAAGAGATAATTGTCTGTGTTCAGGGATTGAGTTGCCGAGAGCAAGTAACCAATAAGTACTGAAAGGAAGTCCCTAAATGGATTACTATGGTGAGGAAAATATGAAAGCTGATCTAAGAAATGTATGGAAAAAAATGCTCCGTACTCTTTCATGTAATAATGAGAAGAGGAAAGCATGAGGTCTTTTGTAGATGGGAAGTCAACATAATAATTTGCGTTAAAAAGCGCAGAATTGTATCAATTGGATAAAATAAGAAAATTTGTAATTAGTTATCTTTTCCAAACTACTCAACAAATCAAGTCATTCTTTGCCAGTGACTTAATTAAGAGAAAAAGATATACATAAAACTACAATGTAGAATTATTGGAATACTCACTTTAAAAAATTCGGAAGTTTATTGCTGATGTTATGCCCTTCTAGCATGTCATTTGTCAGGTCTGTCATGCTGCAGGGTCTTATTTATACAGCTGTTAGTTACGGCATTCTAAATTTGTAATTCATTAAACCTATATTGTATATTTTCCTCTTATATCCTTTTATTTTACTTAATTCATTAATATTTAACTTCCATTCTTCCTGCAATGTGTACAGCCACAAGAGATTTGCAAAAAGACTTGTTTTCATGTCCCTGATCTATCTTTAAAACTTTATATTACTTTTTGAGACTATGGATATATAAAATTTAATAGGTATCACAGACTGCTGATATGATGGTAAAAATGAGTATAAGAAAAAAATATCGATTGGAGTTGCTTCCCAAAATGATTCAGACAATACTTCAAAAAATTTGTTAACAAACCATGGTGAAACAGATCGAAAAAAATTCAGGTAATTTTCGACATTTATATGGAAAATAAGTGCTTTAGTGATTGACCAATACTGGAGATCTTTTCTTTAGGAGGTAGCTTTACCATACCAGTTCAATGACATTGTTAGAGATCTGTTGCTCAATAAGTCTTCATGGAGCCTTGATATCAAGGTTTGACGGGGGATTATCTTTCTGGTTATCAAATTTAATTAGAGCAAGAGTGTTAATTCTATTTATCGTTTTTTATGAAATTACAAAGCGTTTTTATACCTAATTCTATTACAGTAGAAAGAATCGATTTTGCATCTTATTCATCTTCTCTTAAATACATTCGGCTCAAAGTTCAGTAATGAATTACAATTTTGATATCAGTATGGCACAATCTTACGAATTTTGCTTGCTATATTTTCGAATTACTGAATTCTCGTACACAGGGCAGATAATCAAGTAGTAAATATAATTTTTGACGGATTTGCTAAAATAACTTTTTTGTAGTACGTTCATAACAAGCAAAACCGAAATTGATATTTTTTTAAATAATACAATCTATATAAATTATTTAAGTCTAAAAAGTCAATAATCTCTGTAAACAAGCTCGTCGCAAAAGGTGGCTATTATTTTTGGTTCATATTTGAAAGTTTAATGGCAATTCATGAGATAGAAAAATTACTAATTTTATCAAAAAAATTCTTCGTATAATATAAAAATATACAAGCAAGAAAAAATAAGGAAAAAATATATAGCTTAACAAAACGCAAAACAAAGAAGTACTTTATATATGCAATATACGTGGAAGATTTTCAAACTTCTAGGGATTTGACTAGAAGATTACTTTATACTTACTTTATCTTATACACTCTAGCAGCTTCTTTTGGACTCTATCGTTATTTGAATCTTTCAATGTATCCACAGAGGAAGTTAAATGCTGTTAAGGATGAACAGCATCTTGTGACTATAAGGGGGGGGGGAAGCAAAATGAAGTCTTTCTAACCTTTTGTTCCTGAAAGTGGACTCTAACTAATACTGAGACAATGTATATATTTACTTTTTCTCAATGATTTTTCTTTCTTATTTTTATTTTATATTCTCTTTTATTTAAAATTTCCTATTAATAATTATTATACTTTTATTAAAATAATTAATAATAATCAGTAATATAAGGCTCCTTATTAACTAGCTGGTACCCGGCGCTAAAAGTGACGACGTGATCGAACGTTATCCTGCAAGTGGGAGCTTGGAGAAGGGACTAACCATCTGACCATTGTCCAAAAATAGTGCTTGAGTTGCTTAAAAAAACTGGTTGCTAATAAAATTAAACTAATTCTGATGACTCCATGCAATTCAACGGCAGGAGATCCCAAGGAGCGTATTCTGTTCTAAATGAATCCGAAATCAATAAAATATTTCCATAACTGAGCTCAATTATCATGGAATTTCGAAAATAAAACAAAGCAACAACAACTTTCAACTCTTTAGGGAAAGTTACAAATATTATCTGGAAACTAATTTAAAAAAACTTTGTAAAATCATCATGCCAAGTTTGTTCTGCTTTATCATCTCTCGCCAAATATCGTTAATTGTATTTAATACACTAAAAACCTAGCAAGTTCAGACTTAAAAACTTCTTTCACAATTAATTCGAAATCTTCTTTTGATATTTGTAATGGGTAACATTTATATGACAATATATTTTTGTTAATGAAATCGCCTAATACTTTTATTCCGATTATTTAAAAAATTGCGATGAGAAAGGAAACTGTCATTAAATTTCAAATAATATCAACTGCACCATGAAATAAATATTCAGCATATCCATACAGCGAAATTCATCTTAGTGATTCCTAATGTTTATATTTTATAATATTCTCAAAGGAGTGATACAGTTCTTTTTATTCTTCAACAATTGCTTTGAACTGGTGACAGAGTCTTCATTCTGGATTCCACCAAAGATACTTACGATGCATATTAAACATGTTGTTGGAGTTCAAATGTTCTCTCTTTAGTAAGATATCGGAAACGATTTAGTTCGTCAGGTGTATTTCTATTGATCTGCTCACAGTTCGAAACTATGAAGCCTTTTCCAAAAGAACCCTTATGTGACTTCAAAACGAAATGACAACTAAACAAAATTAAACCTTTTATTTTTTAAAACATTTCTTTATAGTTGGCATAAGGTATATTTTAGTGCATGTGTTTTAAGTTCAATAAAGAATCTATATAAATATTAAGGCATAATTTGAGTAACAGGGACAACACTCACTGTCGCGTGCCTTGACACAATTGGTGATACTTTTCTTGGCAACACAAGTTTATTATATTTTAAGGATTAAATTATCGATAGCTGTTTGCATATATACAATTAAATTTCGATTTAAATCTAAGCTCATTTCTCAGAGTTCCCACCGGAGCTCCTACCAACACTCACTCTTACCGGTGGCAGTCACCAACTCCCGCGCAACCGTCCTCTCTCTTTATTTCATCACAGCCGTGAGATCGGACCGTGAGCTAACTGACCAATAAGAGTAGCTGTGAATTGTTTTTTAAAAATGCTAAAAAAAAAGAATTTAGATCTGGATTTTGAATATCCAATGATTTTAGATGATTAATCTTCAGTTGACAGTGCAAATATTCAATAATAATCCTTTAAGAATCCAAATTGTATAAAATATTAAATTGAAAATTTTTGCGAGCATTAATCCCAGCAAACTACCTGGTCACCAGAAGCGGCTAGTCATAAAAATTTAAATATATATTCCCGCTCTATTATTATAAAAGATTTAATGACAAAATTAATGAAAAGGTCATAAATAATGAGAGAAAACAATTGTCTATAGAATTCAAATCACTGTGCACATGTTTTGGATCAAAACTGCATATAATTAAACTTTCGTATTTAATAATAAAGAGGAGAGAGGTATTTCAGAAATTAATTTAAGACTCCGAGAACTTAAATTTCAAAAATTCTTTTGATTTTGCTGTTTTACTCACTAATGATTTCTTATTAGACCAGAAAGTGTCTTAGCACTAAAATATTCCCTTTGTTTAATGGTACTTATAAAATCGAACATCTCCTGCCTTAATTTTACGCTTTTAAAAAACCTTCGCTTAGAAATTTAATGAAAGTAAAAAAATAGGCTAATAAGGAAAGGTGTTCTCTGTGCCAAAGAAAACTCTAATAACGGCAGCAGATTAACATTTAAAAAATATTCCCCTTCATTTATTCAACTCGTCCGATGTATTTTTTTTATTATTATTATTCTTTCCTCTTATTACGATCTTTGCAGTATTCTGCATATTCTTTTAATCCTAGTTGTGGTAGATCTGAATGCAATTATTTATGCAAAATGATAAATTATTAATGAGAAACTCAAAGAAAAGGCAATGTTGAACAGTAACCACGTGCTCATGCTGCTAATGACCATGAATCTACATCTGTTTCCTGACTGCACGGGAAACCTCATTTCTA
The DNA here is from genome assembly GCA_026543865.1 of Argiope aurantia. Classification (NCBI taxonomy): domain Eukaryota; kingdom Metazoa; phylum Arthropoda; class Arachnida; order Araneae; family Araneidae; genus Argiope; species Argiope aurantia. The sequence continues at coordinate 143,812 of JAPMOR010118890.1, read as the reverse complement.
TCCGCTACTGCCTCCCCCCCCCCTTGAAATAAAAAAATATTTATAATCTAGCATGGAAAATGCTGTTTGAAATTACAGTCATCCGTTATTCGGTTTAAATGTTATTAATTTCGCAACATTAAGAAATCTCTTTCGAAGTTAATCTATTTTTAAGCTGGCTTGAATGTGGAATATTGTTGTTGTTTTATTTTTAATTTTACTGATGAATTTAGTGTACGTTGCAAATAAGTATTCAGTAGAGATGTTTTTAATAATGATTAGAAATAAAAGTTTAGAAAAACAGGAAATGGTATTTTGTAATATTAAAATATTTATTTTGATATGTATACTCTGAATTTTAGTACTTTCTTGTAGAATCGTTAATATTTAATGTTTTTATTCTCAAGATATCTAATTATCAAATTAGAATTTTTATCCCTTCGCCGTCCTCTCTTGTCCGCGAAAATGTCTGATTTTTTTTTCTGTTTTTCGCCTTTTAACATTTACAAAGCGTTTTAAACGTTTAAAAGTTTTAAAATGTAGAAGAACGCTTGAAGCTAGTTACGGCCTCTCTGCTAAAGTTTCATTTCAACGCGCTAGACGCGTTACGGACGACGAAGAGGTTAAACGTTTTAATTCCTTAGCATAGAATTTCATATACATTGAATTTCAAGTATTTTAATTAATAATTTAACCAAGGCAACAATTTATTTAACTATCTATAAACTCTTAACATCTTATTTAAACACCTAGCCATTATTTACGCTCTTATATGGATTGAAACAAAAAAACGCTTCAAATAAAATTTGTTATATAATTAAGAGTTAAATGAATTTTTATGTAGAAAGGGTTAAGAGAAAGGAATTTATACCATAAGTGTGTATATAGTTTCTGTGAAATCTCTACTAAAAGAATACCATGTTTATTGAATTAATGCTATTATAAATTAAGTGCAATTAGATTAACTTACTTTAAATTTCAAGAAGGTCTTGTTCAGAGAAGAATAAGGAAGAGCTGTCACTCCTTCACCATGACAACATGAGAAGGTTTTACTCCAATACTAGATCTAAGGAGCAGCAAGAGCATTATAGGCCACGTTTTCGGTGCAAACAAGCTCCTAACCCTTTGCCTTTCTTAGTTTAATTATATTAGCATCCCGTTTTAAAGCAACACTATGACAATTTTGGGATCGATCTCGTAATTTTGAACAGCCGTCAGATGACAAGGACGACACCTGAGAAAAGCGCTTTTGCATAAGTTCATATTTGGTGCATTGAAATAGAATAAAAATATTGCATGTAATTATTTTAAATTGCTCTTTTTGTAGAGAAAAAGTATATATTTTAGTAGAAAGAATTAAAAGCGCAACAAAATTTATTATTAAAAGAAAAAAAAACACAAATTCTCTTATAAAAATTTTGAATGTCATAAAGAAATAACAATGCTACTATTTATTAAAATATGCATAACTATCTAATTATTTTCAAGAGCAACATTCGGAATCTTTATATGAAACAACTGATTGTCAAAACTTGTTTAAGAAGCGAAGTAATCATTCATTTTGGAATACATCAACCGCGTTGTAACTTATTCGAAAATCATATCAAAAGTTCTTAGTAAGCATTAAAGAAAAAAATGTGAAAATATGCTTTTCTTTTTCTCTAGTTTTATCCATAACGGTTTCGACTGAGATAACTTTGCAACGAAAATCCCTATTATTTCTTCTCCATTTTGAGGAATCATTTTCTTTGAAAAGCAGAGCTCGGTTTGCAGTAAAAATCGTTCACCATATCACTTGGTTTCGAAAAGAAAAAAAATTTCAACTATCGTTTGCAAAAAAAAAAAAAAAAAAAAAAAACATGTTGCTGACACACGCAAGAATTGAGCAATTGATTTCAGTTCCCTCTTCGCCGAAAAATGTCATAAAAGTAGCGGTTTCTGTATTTTGATTTTATGTATCTTTCTTGTTCTGCACATATCTTGTCTTTTATAGAAATTGTTTAGAATCACTGTATACATACTCGGGAGAGAATAGACCTTTATATTTATGAAAGACAAGAAAAAGGAATGAAATATAACCATGTCCGATGCTATTTCCGGAGAAATAGTGAAACTGATAAATAGAAGAAAAGTGAGAAAAACTTTTGTGTCGATGCTTCATGTTTTGGAGGGGGAAAATGAATGCCAGAGATTTTATGTCTTTATGGAAATAGATATGTGATGTATAAATGAATTTTTATTAAATGTGCAATCTGATAAAATGTAAGATATTACATAAAAGATCACGGTAATAACTTTAGTTTTCTTTTCCGGTTGGCTTGATGATGGAAATAAGTTGGATCCATCTTTAAAAATATATGCAAAAAGTAAATGGTAAAAATTTACATTTTAGTCGAATTCTGAAGAATGCTATTATATATACAGTGTACATATATTATTCCCTTATTTAACCTGTTAACCGGGTGATTAATTTACATTCAATTCGTTTGGCATTGAAATAATTCGTCATACCCAATTAATAGGTTAAATTAAAAGATAAAATTCAGCAACAATTTGCTTCAAAATACAATTAGTTAAATAGTATAAATCGATATCCGGTCCTAAGAGGAACCCATTTTTAACACTTCAATAACGTCTATGGGTCGTGATGGCCTGGTGGTAAGGTCTCGGCCTCGGAACCAGAGGATTTCAGGTTTGAGATCCGATTCCACCGAAGAAAGTTGTGCAAGCGAGTCTGGTGCACGTTCAATCGGTCGGGGCCAAATGTCTGCAGCTAGTGTGGTGTAAAGGTTTGGAGAGGGAGTGCCAGTTCAGGTATAGTCCTCGTCATCTGACCGTGGTTCAAAATTACGAGGTCTGTCCAAAAATAGTCCTTGTATTGCTTTAAAACGGGTCGTTTATATGACTAACTAAACTAAACGAATATTGTCTATCGAAGATATGTCTATACATTTCTTGTTCTATAAAATAAGATTTTCATGAAATTTTATTCAACAGAATAGTTTAACGCCTTAAGTAGCAGATGTTTTTAAAGGGAATTCCTTTGGCATAAAATATTATTAACTTAATTTTTTTAAACATTTTCTTCGAATTGGATTGTTTGGATGTTTTTCTAGTATAAGAGCCATGGTTTTGACTATGCTGCACTAAACCAGGGTTAAAATCATATCAATGTAAGATAGTAAGAAAACGAATACTGCACAAGAGTACTTAAAAAAAAGATTTAAATGAGTGGATAAAATTTTATAGACTTTAAAAATGCGAAATTTAAACATGCGATGTCTTATCAAGGGGAACATAAATTCCAATATAGCCTGGTTTATGTCACTGATAGATGTTTTAATCCTACTTATTTTCATCAATAATTTAAAAGCATATTTTTTTTCATTTCTGAAGAAAATTCTTTCTATCGAATTCGAAATCACATTATTTTATGAGACACAAACTTCTCTCAACCTATTCTTAGAACATAAATCCCAATTTAGCCTGTTTTATTATGATTACGGATAGTTTAAATCTATATATTCTATCATATTACATGCACAAATATCAAAGTTCTCTCAACATGTGTTTAGAACATAAATTCCAATTTTAATCTCGTTTATTACGATTATGGATGCATTAATGCCATTTCTTCTAACATATTGCATGTTCAAATATCAAAGTTCTCTGTCGTTAGAACATTAATCATAATTTTTATTTCATTTATTATGATTAAAATTTGTCTATTCCTACTTTTCTGTATATTAAAAAAAATAAAATGTGGCAACTTATGTTTGTAAGAGCAACTCGCAGATTTCAAACAAATTCTTAGTAAAAATTTATATAGTACTAATATGTAGAATGAATTGCTTTCTGCAAAACTTTTAAGGAAAATTGAACTACATTTTTGCTTTGTTTGGAAAGAAGAATACTTCTGTAATACGTAGATATAGTATAATATACTTATAATATGTTATACCCCTATAAATATATAATAAAATAATATATAAAATAATTAAATATATAGTATATAAATAATATTAATAATATATAGTATAATCGTAGATATATAGTATAATAACCCAAAGATGTATATTTCACTTAATAAATTATGTCAAAATTTAAACAAATTATTCCATTTAATTCTGATTATTTCTTTTGTTAACATTGTAATTCGAGCTGTTTAATATATGAATAATATTACTATAGTAATATGCTATACTAATCATATAAAATTAATATATATATTGGATTATATATAGTAATATATCACATAATATTACTATAGTAATAATATGAATGATATTACTATAATAAGAAATGGATAATTTTTGAATAATGCCATTTAGGAGCAATGGCAGAGAATAGAACCTATAACCATTTTCCTCCGATTCATTTCACTTGACTTTACATTATAAAGTTTAAAGGGTATTCAAATCTCTAATTTGAAACATTATGACATAGATATCGTTTTTAAGCTTGATTCAGGCATTTAAAAATATATATATTTTTTTAATTATAGGAGAATGATATGCATATATAAAGTTATGTATTTAGTATTGTCGTAACGCATGTGTTTGCAAACGAAGTTTAAAGAAAAGTATTGATGTGCATGAAAAAAATAAGGCTTATTTAAGGGCTAATGAATAATATTCAAAATATTTTTTTAATTTATTAAAATTAGTAAAAAGGTTATGCAGAAATAAAATTATTTTTACGGAAATAATTACGAAATAATGAAATAAAATCTTTAAAAATTTTATTCATTTATAATTAAATTTTTTATTAATAAGTATCTATGATCCCCAAAAGTAATTATTTGACAAATGGACTATCTAAATGTCAACTCTATAACGAGTTTTAAATGATTTTGTTCCGTAAATGTCGCACAATGCAATTTACAAAGGGTATCCAGCTGATAAACAGTAACATATTAAGGAAAAATGTCCATGTAAACATTAAAGATTAAATATATAACAGATATTAACATGCTAAAAAAAATTTAATTAAAAACCTCGTTCCTTTTAAAATTATCAATTTTCATTTATTTCACATTTAAAAACAGTTAAATAGTATAGGAATCTTGTACAAGGAGTGTTCAAATAAAATAGTACGAAACGACACTGTGGGTATAAATGAAGACTTTATTCAAAGTATACACCATAGGCCTGAGCACAACGATCCCATTGACTAACGAGCCAAAGGATTCCTTGGTCCCAGAATTCCTGTGGCCGTGACGAGATCCACGCAGCGTCCTTGAGTTCGCCGTCCGAGTTGAAACGCTTCCCTTTCAGATGTTTTTTTAGGGGACCAAAAAAATCACAAGGCGACATGTCCAAGCTATAGGGCGGATGGCCGAGATGCTCCCACTTGAACTTTGCCAGTTCCACGTGTGTGACCCTGGAGACGTGTGGACGCGCGTTACCTTGGAGCAAAACCACACCCTTCTTGAGTAGCTCCGGTCTTCTATTCTTGGTGAACCTGCATAGTCTTCGGAGTGTCTTACAGTACACATCGGAGTCAATTGTTCTTCTTCCTGTCTTCACATACACTGCCACGTCAATTGGACGGCGCTCTTTGTAAGAGCCTCTGTTCTCTCCTGCACATGCGGATGCCCGCGCATGCTCCGGTCTACGTCGGAGACTCCAATCGCATCCCCATATGTCTCGCTACGTTCTCCCATAGCAGCATAAGAAAATATGTTAACGGTTACGTTATTATGGCGTTTCGTACCTTTACATTTGTACATCCCTTGTATAAATCTAAAAGGTGATTTCTAAGCATTTAATTGAAATAAAAATGCCACACTTTGCTTGTTTGAAATCTATCAATAGAATTGACTCGTTTTTTACATTTTTTTCTTCCTTATCGTCATTCCATTTCAGTCAGCTTTTTGTTTTGAATTTTTTTTATAATACCCCAAAGATATATAATTCACTTCTAAAACTCAATTTAAACAAATTATTCCATTTAATTCTGATATTTCCTTTGTTAGTTTTCTAATTTGAGCTGTTTAATAAACAGAAATACAAACAACGTATAGATTTTAAAGAAAGAAATTATGAATCAAAAATTGATCGATAATTATGTTGTACTATTTCCTAGTCATCAGATGACATATATTGAGCAACTTCCCTTGTGAATTCAACGGCACAAATCAAATAAAAAAATAAATAATAATAATAAATTTATAAATGTGATTTTATTAGGGTACAGAAAAGCTGAGAATTGTTTTTAGAATATATCAGTCAAAATGAGTTAATATAATAATATAATGTAATACTTGCTTAATAATATTGTAATATAATACAGTATTTACTTTAGAATGCAATAATATGATGTAATATTTACTTAATATCATTACTAAATGAAAATTTTAATCCCATTTTTAATGCATTTTAATTTTCAATGAATTATCTTCTTATGCTATCGTAGGTCAATTACAATATAGAATTGTTTTTATCACTCCATGCTTTTACTATTTTGTAATTACTTTTATATATTTAATGCAAGGAAAAAATTGTTTATACAGAACGCCAGTAAAACATTTTTAAATTTTTTTTTATTTTTAATTTGTTTGCATTTCGAAAAAATAATTAAAAATATTATCATTACATATTACAAAATCCTAAAATCAATCAATTTTTCTCAAATTCAATACCAGGTCGCGCCATATATATATAATATATAATATAAAATTAAACTGTTTTTCCAAAATTAAGCTCTGGAAATACTATATTGTATTGTCATTGGACCTAACTTCACACACAACTATAAAAAAATTACCGAACTCTAAAGAGAGAAAAATTAATATTCCATCTTCACAGGCTTAAAACAAGTCAAGATATGCGAATAACAGAAGATGTTATTATAATCATTAATTTTTTTAAATATGGAATGCATTTTTTATAAATAAAAATATCATTTTTACTTTATACAAAATATTTCATTAAATACTGTTAAATAAATGTCAACTTTCAGAAAATTTGTGTATTTTAAAAATAAATGACGATTGAGGATTTAAAAGCGTATTAAATTCTTTTCAGAAACTTCTTTTATAATTTTAATTCCTTTTCTTTTCTACTTCCTGATATTTTTTAACACTTTCTCATTAATTAAGATTTTTTTTTCTCAAAGACCGGAACAAATCAGGCATTTAAAATATGCATGCCGCGTTTTCCATTTCTAGCGAATATCCGTTCCTGAGTAATTAACACATTTACAGCTTTTAACACTTAAATCGTTATTGAATGCTAAATGCATTCTTTCATTAGTGTTAATCATATCTCTCTTGATTTTAATTCAGAGGATAAAAAAAGATTTTTTTTTTATTTCCCTCTCACTTTTTTTTGCCACTTGAAGTTTTTTTAATGAAAAAGTACCTTAAAAACTTTCTCATCGGGAATATGAATAATGTAATTAATAAAAACATTAATTATTTCTAGTATTCGTAATTAAGTCCGTTATTACAACGTTTGAATACTAAGATTACATATCAATTAGAAGAAAGTTCTATTAGTCTTTAATAAAAATCTTTTTTTAGGGCATGCCGGGTCACAGTTATCTCTTTTTATTTAAAAAATGTTAGTTCTTAATTATCGTTTAGAATTTTTTTTTTCTTTTTTACTGATTTTTTAACGAAAATCCTTTCCATTTTTTCTTTAAATATGTATTTAATTTCTTTTTCAAATTTGTGTTTAGCATTTAATGCAAACCCTTGCAAAGAAATATAACTGAAATCTTTGTCTAAAATAATTTGGAATCTTAACTCATTAACCTTTCTAGAAATTTCCAGGAATATTTTTTTTTATTTGGTAACTTACAAGCATTTTAATTTTAAGGATTTTGAGAAATTACAATTGATATATAATTTTCTTGTATCTTCCCGTTTTTTAGCCTTTATAAAGGATATTCTTTCATTTCACTTAAATCTATTTGTTATTATTTCAAATTCTTTTCCTATTCATTTATATTACATTTTAAATACTTTTCTAATTATTTAAAAGTTACGAATTTCAAATTATTTGTTTCAGTTAAAATTCTTTCTATTTAAATTTTATATTATAAAAAGTGAACCATTCATGTTTGATTTATTTTAAAAATCTTTTCATTTTTTTTAATTATCTGATTTATAAAACATGTTATTCATTAGCTTCAACCTCAATACTTAACATTTGTTTTTATTACTTTTTCTTAAATCATAGAACACACTAAAAATTACTTTAATTCCCTCAAACTGATTTTCCCCTCCTTCCTAATGAATTTCGGACATATCAAGTTTCTGGTTTCATTTTCTAAGGAAAAATTCCGGTATGTTGATGAAAAAACTTTAAATCCTTTTCAAACTACCCCTTTCTACTCTGAACACTTCAGTAAGGTGGATTAATTAGATTAATGACAGGTTGACACTAGGCCTGTTATAAGATGGCCAGTAGGCAGCACATGCGTAGAGAGGCCGAAAAACGCTGCTCTATCCATGGCAAGTTCTTGCCCTGCGCAAAAAAAATGTCGCTGTATTGTATTTTTAACTTACCGCGTATGCGTTTGTACAATATGGCGTTTTTTTTTTTTTTTTTTTGGCATGAGAAAACTGATCACTGATCACATATTAATTCCTACATTTTTTGTTTTCTGATGCGAGGGTGTGGGGTTTTTTTTTTTTCATTTTATATGCCATTTTTTTCCTACAGTTTTTCAAATTTAAGTATGCTGACCCTTTTTTTTATTTTACCATGTTTCTTTGTGTAAATATCAATCATTATAATAAGAAACACAATGATAAAAAAAAATTCAAGGGCTCCAAAACGACAATTTATAGACAAGCATGGAATGCCTGAATCTACCTTTAAAATTGTGGCAAACATAAATGAGTCCTTTTCTGCTCGTGCGCTACCTACTGGCCGATTGTAAACCCAGCATAAGTATATAAAACTTCAGACAATCAGATGTTTAGAATAGAACGATTTTCATCTGTTTTAAATAATGGTTGTTACACAATTGAATCTCGGAAATTGCAAATATGCACTACTGGCGAAAAACAAAAAGGATTTGAAGTACATAAATATCTTTATATGTTGGTATCTAGAAGTTTAGTTAAAATTTCAATTTAAAGACAATTCTGAAGATATAATATTTTTTTTTCTATAACTACTGGAGGGCGCGGTGGTCTGGTGATGAGGCCTCGAGATCGGAACAGGAAAGCCTCAGGTTTGAGACCTGATTCCACGAAAGAACCGCCGTGTAAGCGGGCCTGGCGCACGCCAAATCCGTCGGGGCCAAACGTCCTCCCGCTGGTGTGGCGTGGATGCTTGGAGAGGGGGTGACAGCTCGAGTGTCTTTCTCGTCAACTGACACCCAAAATAAATCAAAATCGAAAATGTACATGAGAAGCACTCTGGCAGTTTTATTGATTTTGGAAATGGATATCTGACTTATTTGAGAAATGAAACTAAAGAAATTGCTAGTTCATCAGTTTCGATGAGGCTCTTGAAAACATGTTTCCCGCAGCTCATGAATTAAAAAGGAACTGTTCTCCCCCCCCCTTCTGGAAACTTTGCAAACAAGTTATAAGAAAATGATTATCTTTTAGTATGCTTCCGTCAAGACAACATTGTTGAGTGTAGAACTGAAATATAATATATTGTTTTTTCATGAACTTCTTATCTTATTTCGAATTACGGTTGCCAATTTACGAATTTTACATGTAAATCGAATTTTTGCTCAAACTGAGATTCGAAAACAATTAGATAAGTGAAAGTATTAATAATAGCCTTCTAAATAGATCTCTTAATATCTTATTTCTGCAATCACTTAAAACGTTTCTTTACAAAAATTGTGCATACATTGTTTTTAATTAATATGCACATATAATTACAGTATTTATTACCACCAACAAAGAATTTTGAAAATATTATTAATTTAATGAAAAGAGAAAAAATGCTCAACCTGATATTTAAGCCATTCTATCACCAATACTAGTTAAAAATATAAAGATAATGGAGTCTCCATGTTCAGGAATTTCCTCTCTAAAGAAAAGCATTTTATTTAGGCAATAGTCGCTTTTAGCAATAAGCTGGTTCATCGGAAAAATTGTTTATATTCAATTTCAGACAGATAGCTTTAGAAATAACCACTTCTTTGATTCCATCAAATCATAAAGCATTAAAGTTTTGCTATTTTAACCTGTTAACCGGGTAGTTAACTTATATTCAATTCATTTTGCATTTAAATATTTCGTCATACCCAGTTAACAGGTTAATTGTTATCCATATGTTCTATTCTTTCTGTTTATTTCATAATGTAGCTAAACACTTAAATATATGGTTTATCATCTCCTGAATATTGCTGCATTTTGAACTCCTATTTTTTATTCTTGTAAATTACGCAGATATAAATAGAATCTTTCTTTTTTTAGTTTTCAACAATGGGAGCAAATCAAGCGATTATGAAACAATTTGAATTTAAACGCTATAATGTAATCTATTGTTGTAAATGAAGTAGAAAATATTTTTAATATCAGTTTTCAGGGAAAACTTACGTGATTTTAATTAATGACATCGAAAAGACAATTATTTGTATTTTTCGACGATGGAAAAAGGCATTTTTCCCTGCAGTATTTTTCTAGAAACATGAAGGTCCACGTTGGCTTAGTGGTAAGGTCTCGGCTTCGGCGCCGGAGGATTTCAAGTTCGAAACCCGATTCCGCCTAATAACCGTCCTGTAAGCGGACCTGGGGCGTCGTATAAGCGTTAAATCCGTCGGGGCCAAACGTGATCCCGCTGGTGTAGTGTAGAAGTTTAGAGAGGGGATAGCAGGTTAGGTGTCGTCTTTGTCATCTGACCGAGGTTCAAAATTACGAAATCAGTCCCAAAATATCCCTATTGTTGTCTTAAAAAGTTACATTAATAAGACTGAACTAAGAAATGTAAAAATTATGCTTAATTTTGATATAATTAAAAATCTAATTGAACTTTCTCATTTCTAAATATAATTCTGCTTTGCACATCCCCTTTCTCCAAAGTATAGAGATAGCATGAAATAATACGCCCGTTTTTCAATTATCTGCAGTTCAAATTTCATTTCACCTGTACCAATAGAACTCATTCTTGAACCCTCTGATGTGGGATACTTACCACTTGCTAACCTTGTATATATGTGGGAAATTTAGTATCTGTAGGTCACACGACCTGACCTCTACACTGTAATCAAGACCTAACGCACATACACGTGCGCGCTTATTAGTAATGATTAAAAAAGCATTGTATGAACGTTGCGCTAAGTTTGAAAAGTAAAAGGTTTGGTTTTACAGTGTTTTGTTGCGAATCATGTTAGGCTATACTGCGATAAAAAAGGCAAATGGAGATATTTTTAAATTTTATAAATAGAAAGGGCTTGAGTGCATGGTGTGTTTCGTATTTCAAGAAAAAAAAATTGTGTTAGCAAGAATTTTAGCAACGGGCTTTTGATTAACTTAACTTTGATTACTTAAAAACAAATCTTGATTGAAAAATTGATTAAAAAATAATTAATCCATAAACATACTGTGCTTAAAACTCCTTCACTGATTTATTTTCTTTACAATTAAATTAGATGAAGTTTGCAATTTTGGGAATATTTTGTCATTTCGATTCAATTCAGAATTCCTATAGAAAACTTGAGATATTTACTTATTCTATATCATTTTTGTATAGAATTATAACAATTATGAATAGCTTAATTGTTGTCTAAAGGTGTAAAAATTAGATAAATCGATGCACGCATGATGTACGGGCAAACCGGTTAAGGTGTTAATAAAAGATTTAAAAACTTCCATTTATTTGTCAGCATTGCTTTCAATAAAATTGCTTTCTGAGAAATTTCCTTCAAAGGTGAAATGAGATTAAACTCCGAAAACTGAAGTTAAATTATTATAAATAAATATTACATAGTAGTGTTAGAACTCTGAGTATATATATATATATATATATATATATATAATATAAAGAAAATTTGGGAAATAATAAGATGCATATTTTATGCTTCATAGTTATAATTCTGTTTTTATCAGCTACTAAACGCATGAGTTGATATACTTATGTTTAGATTCTTAAATCAGCTCACAAAATGACTTTTAGCGAAAGCTATAAATCCTTCAGTTTAACTCGAATGTATATTTGGGCCATTTTAATATATTTTTTCATTATTATTATGGTACATTTTACTTTCAACAACCTCAGGTTTATTTGGGCGACGAAACAAACCTCAGATAATCTTTTATATAATCCTTAACTAAACATTAAAAAAAAGCCAAAGCTATGCTGAAAATAAAGATTTAGACCATCTGCAGAGTATGGATTCGGTGTATAAAAAAAATCCTGATGGGTATCATCGAAGTCTTAAATCAAGGGAAATATCCTCTAAAAACAAAAGCTCCGCATAATCCCAAAACTTGAAACGCTTGACGAAAAATAAATATTGCAAAAAAAGCAGTCGCCACATCATATTCACTGTCAATTATGCAAGTTTTTCCTACCCAAGAAAGGAGACTTTTATTAGAATAAAAATATTTTCGCTACGTTTTCTCTCAGCCGTCCAATCAGAGTGGCCCAAATTGTTTCAAATTACTAAATCCGGAAGGCTTGTCAAACCCTTCTTCCCTATCATTATCTACCCTCGAATTTCAACACATGTCACAAGGGGAGGCTCTGCTTCCAACTTTATCTAAGTTGTCTCTTTTAAATTCTTGTCGCACCCCCACCCCCCAATTCCAGGAGGCTCGAAATCAGTTCCCTCCACCCCCTTTTACAGTCATTAATCACCAAAGTGTCAAACTTTTTTCCCACTTTCTGGGTTACTTCTCATCAGGCCTGCAGCAGGAGAAAGGCGTTTAAATTCCTATCCCTATTGTAATCATCGGGACAGCCTTATAGGAAATGCAGTGTAAAAGGATACTTGTGCTGCTTATATGTATCTTCGATATTTATTTTAAGACTTTTTTTTTGTTGCTGATGCTGCTGGTGGTGGTGGCTCGCCTTTTCTTTTCTTCGCAGTCCCCCCGTGCTGCTTTAATTATTCGGAGGTGTACATGTGTAACAGAAGGACATGTGCGTGATCAATCATTCGAGAGAGGTAAACAGACAGAGTGACTCCTTCGGCCTAAGTGCGAAATGTGTTTTAATGGTGCAAGGTGTTAGGTGATTGGAGTGAGACTGTCTGATGAGAATAGCTTCAGTGAATGTCATGGAGAACATTGAGTCCCTAAACGAATTCTGCCAAAGAAAAAGTGTTGAAATCATATCCTCCAGTAGCAAAGTTGGATGACATAATCGTTTTAAAATCCATTTTATATTTCCATAAATTCCTTATTAGCGCAAAGATACTGTACATAATTTTAAGATACTGCTCGTTATTCTGAAATTGTGAAGATATTGTCTCGTTATTTTAGAGCATCCTCTGCTTCTTGGGTAATGTTTATAACGAAAATAATATATTTCGTTTGCAAAAGTAAGAAATAGCAATAATTTGTGCTTTTCCGGTAACAATTTTTATATGTAAATATGAACTCTATGCTTTGATACATGGACATTAACGACAAATTCTATTCAATACAATGTGTAAAAGCATCTATTGATTAGCTATGAACTAACCACAAATCAACAGAACTTGACAAGCTCTAATTTTTATCGACAATTAATACACACTCTTTAAGGATAGTAGTTCCTTTAATAATTTCAAAATATGATCAAGGTTGATTCTTTATTTTATATTTTCTAATAATCATTAATGAAATTCTTTGTCTTTAATTCGAAACCTCCAAAAAGAACATGGAGATTCATTCAATCAATGCCACTTTACTTTTTCCATGGTATATTTTTATAGGTAGATTTGATATTCATTTAGATCAACATAATTTGAATAGCGATTATATTCTTGAAATCTTTCTGACAGTAAATTTCACATTTTAATCAACAACGTTTCATTGAAAACTTGAGGAGTTTAGTATTACTGTCTTTCTTTACTATCAATACATAATTGTTAATTTATTATATTAAAAAGTAAAAAGATTATTAATTAAAATAAATTTATGTATACTACATTAAAAGACAAGAAATTTAGAGAGTTTTTATAATGGAATTAATTTACTATTATATATATTGTACTTGAATACATTTTGGCATCATAAAGATAATAAATAATAAACCTTATTCTTTGAAATGAATTACACTCAAAATATGCTTAAAGGTTCAGATATATTCTGCAATTCTTTCCCCTTAAATTCCTGATCTGCACTTCTTTTCTTCTTTCGCCGCAGAATATCCCCGAACTTGGAATCTCTAGGATTCCCTGTTGGTTGAAAAGATAAACTTGGGAGTATTTATTAAGAAGAAAAAATTTTAGTTTACATATACAATACACAGAAAAAGTAACTATATACAATATTATAATGATGAAGGAGGTGTTCGGTGGGGAGTATGAGTAGATGAAATCTATTCAAATTAATATATTCTGGAGAAGAGCTTGGTTGAGAAATGAAACTATACTGGGCTTGGGTCTGGAAAAATCAATTCCTCGTTCTAGGAACCGCACAGGATTTCTAATTTTGACCTTGGACATCTTGTTTCTCATAACTTTGGTCCACCAGATATTTTCTAGGTCGTGAGTGGATTTTTTGGGATGAAAAGATGTGGTGAGAGGGCAGTTAGTGGCATAATGAAGGGGATCGCCTACTTCGCCGCAGCCACATTGATCCGATGCTTTAATATTGAATTGGCTCAATTGATTTAGAATACTTTTCAGATGGCTTCTTGGAGCTGGGTATTGAACGGTCTTACCTGCAGAAATGGCCTGTTTGGCTAGGGAATCTGCAGCCTCGTTTTCGTTGTGGCCCACATGTGCGTTAACCCATTCTAAGTTAATAGAAGTTGAGGGAGCAGAATGGCTTGAATTTCCTGAACAATTGGGCTTAAGGTGGAAAATGAGCTGATTGCTTTTAAACTGGACTCACTATCGCTCCATATTTTAGCATTATGATCGAATTTGCTAGCCCATTTACACTCTTCCTTAATGGCCAGCAGCTCTACCTGAAAGACAGAATTCTTTTCGTTCAGTTTGCCGAGCCACTGATGAGTGATTTGTTCTTTTTGGAAGACGCAGAAGGCATGTTTACCAATAGATGTCGTTGATTAAAATACATGCAAGCACCTAATATAATGCATGTTATTTCAAAAGCCTTATGCAATTGTGATTATTTTTGCCATGTATTTTCATTATTTTATCTGTTCGTTACCTTAAAATTCGCAAAAAAATAGATTCACTGATATTTTTTTGCTTAGCAATATACGTTAATTTCTAATCTAAAACATTTTAAATTTTGGCATTTTTTCATGTTAGTATATTTTAAACACAAATTTAAATCTTTTACAGATTGTTCTCTGAATCAGGTATCAATATATTGTTTTCTTTCCTCAAAATTGATTTGATAACGATGACTTGAGTTAAGAAAAGAAGTTTAATTTCGTTACTTTACACATTTTATTATTCTTTTATATAAATGTCTATAGTGATTCAGATTTAAAAAAATTTGCAATTTAAATAACGAACTTTTATCAATAACTTTGATGTTCATGATAAGTTTACTATTCGTTTAGAGTTCTTATGTATTTTTGTTGAAAAACAAGCTTAAAGTATTTTTAAAAATTGATTATTGCGATAAAATTAGTATAATTGAAAAGAGGATTTCTTGCATTTTAAGATGATTCAAAATATAATTTTTCTACTGTAATGTTCTTTTTAAGTTATTGTGGAAAAATACCAAAAATTTGCTTAATTTTTAATAAATTAAAGTTTTAATTAAATTTTAATTAGAACTTTAATTCGCACTTTGATGAACATTTTCATTCTCTAAAGTATATAGTGCCAAATTTGATAGCTCTAGATCAAATTGTTATTATATCCAGAACAGCCTCAACACTCACACAAATAAAAATTCATCATCATTATTATTTGATTAATCGCTCTTAGCGATCACCTGGTTGCTGGGATTAAAATTTGCTGAGATTTTCAATTCATTATATTATGTAACTTGGTCTCTTAATAGTTCATTCATGTACATATTCTTAAACTTCAATTTTTGATAGTCATATATTCATGTTACAAGTCTTGGAGTCCGCTCGGTTCATTGTCTCTATAATTTTCTGTCTCAACTACCGTAACCTAACAGCATCTAATTCACAAATTAGTACTGAAAATATTATAGAAAGGAACAAATATATTCATACATTATATGTTCTTTGATTTAATTTATTAATTAACAATAAGATTTAACAATTAAAATGATTATCAAGTTTTAAGGTATGTAACGAGGATGAACTTTGGAAATTTGAGCTATAGCCGAGAACAAAATCTTAATCTCCAAACTAAAAAATATTGGGCATAATTCATTGTTTAATGTTCGAAGAAGTTGTTTAAAGTTTCATACTTATGTTAAGGAATTTTTGTTAAATTCTACATTCGCTATTCACCCTCAAATTTCGCTTCATAAGGATAACTCTCAAAGACATTAATGCTGTAATGAGGATTCACAATCAATGCAGTTGATCAAAGGTGTAAGGAAAAATCTAATCGTGATCTTTTTCGAGAAAGTATTAGTTGATAGATCGACACCTGTCGTGTTTTTCTGTGAAAGTATAGGGTATTAGATCTGCAACTGCCGACTGGCATGATTGCATTGGTGTGTTGCAGATTAAAAAAAATTGTGACCAAAACAAAAGTCCTGGTTATAGAATGAAATTTAATTTAAAATTTGAACTAAAATAGATTTAAAAAAAATAATGGACAAAAGAAAACGATGAACAACCAAAGTACAAAAACACTCACGAAAACATATGATAACCCGAGACAAAGTACCGACATAGATGGAAATAAGTTTTACAATTTGGTGTGTAACCAGTATCGTCAATTTGCCTCCTGAAAATTTCAAGGTCTAGCCAAAATATCCGGGACAGTGCTAAAAGAATATCTAAATATGAAAATGTATGCAGAAAAAAATAATTTTCGTAAAACAGACAATTAAATGTCACTGAATCTCTAGTGAAGTTATCAGATGGTCTTTTAGAATTCATTTTTAATAAGGTTGTATACCAGTTGGAGAAAATGACATCGGGTATTGAGGATGCTGCAAAGCTCTCCATTTTATCAAATAAACTTCATGAATAATCAAAAATTCGCCTTAGAGAGGATGTTAGCAAAAACTCTCTTCAGTCAGGCGCTGGTTCCCTCAGATGAAAGGAGGCAGTAAGAGTGCAGAAGGTGGCGTAATGTAGAGGCTCCCCAGTTTCACCATACCCGCAATGTCTTCATAAATTTGACAATAACTGATAATTATAGTTGTATATTCAAAATATCAATAAATCAATTCAGATGGTGAATACAAGATGACTATAAAATAACCTTCCCTGTTTGAAGGCTTCCTTAACAAAAATGAATGAACTGAATGAATTTCTTATACAGATTGAT
This sequence comes from Argiope aurantia, assembly GCA_026543865.1. Lineage (NCBI taxonomy): Eukaryota > Metazoa > Arthropoda > Arachnida > Araneae > Araneidae > Argiope > Argiope aurantia. The sequence goes on along the minus strand of JAPMOR010118890.1, from coordinate 126,358 downwards.
TGAAGGAATGAAGAGAGGAATTTAAGAAGTGTTCCAAAATTCAGCAATGGAAAGTCAGTACACTTTTACAATTGTATGAGAGCCCTGCGATTCTAATGTTGATTAATAAAAGGCTATTTTTTATGAATTCTATATTGTATGTCATTTATCTCTGCAGAGGTATTTTTTTAATAAACATTAATGCTGTTTTGTATAATCTATTTACCTGGTTTTCATTAAATTTAATGATCCATTTTTGTTCATACAGCTCCAAAATCGGTGACGTCAAAAATATATCGCCACGTTTATCCCAATTATCAAATCGTACTTTAAAATTATTTTCCCGAAACCCCTTCAGAGACCATGGTGTATTTTTATTGAAAAAATGGACTTAAAGTGGTATCCAAGAAAAAAGTAATTTCAACAGCTCAATTCACAGGGTGCTGAGCGATTTCGAAAATCGTGGAATTGTACATGGCAATTTTTTGTCAAAAATTGATGAATAATAATTGTATTGTGAAAAAAAAGTACAAAATCCATGAGATATTTCCTCCTCATTTTAATTATTTTCGAAGTTTTCCACAGTGCCTATAATTGTTAAAAGACGATCACTAAGCGCTAATTCTCCGATATGATCGATATGCAGATCAATATATTAAATGAGACATAATAAATGAAGGAAATGCAACATTTCATCTTCTCCAAAAACTTTGTCATTTAATAACGACAATGTAAGCATTGAACCAAAAAGCGATTTTTCCAACATTCTCTATATATTAATAATTATTATATGTCTGTATCTATAATAAATTTTCTGCTAAAATTAGGTCTATATTCTCTTAGAGCTATGGGAAGTAATAGATTTCTATCTTGAAAGAATCCAATCGGAGCCGGCAGACAGAAATGGGAAAAGAGAATGTCTCAGGAAACAGCTATCAACTATGAATGTGTAGAAATCAGCTATATCTACGGGATGGGAAATAAAATAGAAATATTTTTATTATCTTTAAGCATGTTTATGCTATAGTCGCGGTTAATCTATTGTATATTTCTACAAAATAATGTTTCGGTTAGACATTTTCACTTTCTGTTCATCATAAAGAAAAGAAACGAATGTATATTCTGCATTTCTTAACCTTGACTCTTAAGCAGATACCTGAATTTAAATATCCGGAAATTGTTTTATTAGAAACATTTTAAGATAAGGGAGGTAATTTCAGGAACGGGAATCCCCCCTTTTATTTCCAATTGTTTTAACTTTGCAATTTTATATTAACAATCTCTACTAATAATATTGATGAATGGTTTGGTGTGTTGACGCTTTACAGGCAGGACAAGTTGATTTACAATTACTAAATTTGGCCTACGTATGTTTGAGAAAGTGAGAATATGCGATTTTTTTTATTTTAAGAAAAAATTTAAATAATTAAAAATTAAGATGGATTTTTCGACATTTTGCGTGACAACTTTCAAAAGTGTTACTCTACAGAAATATATTTTATACCATTTCGAAATTTATAAAATTATCTTTTTAATAATTTCAATTTAATAGTCATACAAATTTTTCCAGAATTTTGACAATTTGTAATATTTTTTTTGTTTTATTTCCAACAATAAATTTCTTCGCTGCTCTGAAATTCAAAGGATTTTCATTGTTTAATCAAATATTTAATCTCGTCATTTTCTACGTTTGTTGAAAGCTAAAAAATAGCATTCTTTTTATTATCTATGTGATTTACAAGGCAAATGAAAAAGCGAATTAAAGTATCGCGAAATTTGAATGATAGATTAATCGAGTATTTATGCTTTCAATATTGTTTTGATGTCATGGAATTGATCTATATTAGAAAGGTTCATGTATATAATAAACTGAACTTGAGAAACACGATTAAAATAACCTGGCTTAATGCGAGTTAATTTAGCAGAATCACGGACATGAAGTTATTTCTAAACGATTTTTCTGAAATTAAATATAAATTCCCGAAAAGTCAGCCGGTCGCCTGAGGTGACAGTATTAAAATAAAATGAGATATGATTGAAACCGTTTATAAATTCTTTTTAAACAGCAACTAAATATAAATTAGTTATAAATTTTATTTAATTGAAATTTGCTTTCGCTTAAATTTTTATTACATATTTAACGAATAAAAAATTACGGAAGTAATTTTTTGTAGTCCTTTATTATTTTTATTATTTTTTCCCTTTATTATTTTTAGGACTGCGACAGATTTTTAAAAAGGATTTATTATAAGATTATTTTGATTTGTTAATTTGATTAATTAATAATTATTTAATAGATTAAAGATAACTTTATGGTATAATATAACAACTTAAAAAATTTGGATTTTGTTTAATCGAAAAAGTTGCTCAGAAATATTTGCGTATTACTATAATAACATAATAATAATAATGATAATAATTAGCAGATATTTAATTTGATTTGTGAAATTAAAAAGTTTTTATTTAGATGTTTTTGTGTGATGTCTATAGCTAAAGAGGCATTTCTAAACGGAGATGATAAAACAACTTGCATTTAAAATGGACATTTAAAAACTGGTGAATTTTCTGAAAAATACACTTCCTAATATTTATCGTTGTATATAGACACCTGTTTGTTATATTCCAAATTGATTATTTATATAATTAACATTTGACTGGAGATTTTTTAAATTTTAAAGTAATTAAATAAATATGAAAAGTTTGATAGCCAATTTCATACTCTTAGGAAATATGCATCAAAATTCCTGGTGGCATAAATTATGCTTAGACGCTAGTCCTTTTAATTTTTCTTCAAATCTTCCTCTTTCATTTTTTTTAAAATTTCATTTACCTGAAAGAATAAAATGTTTTTCATCCTACATTTTAATTATTTTTCTAAGTCATTTCGCTTAACTATTATTTATTGTGGTTATTTATATTGAATTACACTATTTATACGTATATAAAAATAAGATATATATTAGATGAACAAATTTAATAATAGATTAATAGGAATCAACTTGTGAATTGGAATTCTGTATTAGTTTATTTAAATAAATGGTCGCATTTAACATTTAAAAAAATGCATAGCTATTTATAGCTTTCATAACCGTTTAAAACTAGTTAATTACGTTTTTTATTATTCATGGTAAATATTATTTTAGTAGTTTAATTTTAAATGTTTTATATGTTTTTCTGGGATATTTTATATCTCATGTTATATTTTTGGATGAGTACTATTACTAAGTTGCTGAAAATCGGTTGTTTCTGAAAACAATATATGAATGCTTTATTTCCTTGATAAGACAGAGAGCAAATCAACCTATCCATTTTTTGGTAATAATACGTACACAGGATTGCAATATGAATAATATATAGGGATCATCTATAAAAAGTTATCTAGTTGGAGTGAATGTAGCAAAGTATTGCCCATGGCCTGGTCTTTTGAATTATAAGAGATATTTTGCGTGGCTGAGCAAAAACTATGATCCTTCATTCAAGACCGAGAAGAATAAACTAGCATATCCCTATGAGTTTAAAGCATTAATTTAAAAACTAGTTCTTATATAACGAAAGAAAAACGGATTGATTAGAACTAGCATTGGTTTGTATGTTGTCAGTCTATGTCTATATACAAACGTAGGTCTAGCATAGCTTGGCCCTGATAAAATGATGACTAGCCTTCATTCTGAAATAGACGAGTGTATTTGATGATTAGGAGAAAAATATCAAGCAATCAGCAAATTACGGGGAAACAATTGGGTTGTTATAAATACGAATTTCGCATTTAATTTGGTCGATATTTTTCTACTTATTGTTATTGATGTGCATTTAGTCCCGCATTGTCAAGAAGAGAAGTACAACCAGATCTTGCACAATTTAACTTTATCAAAATAGAAATGTCTGATTTATGAAATTCTTACGTCACATAACGAACTCGTCAGACTCAGATTATATATGCAGAATGCGCTTTGATTTCGATCTCTTGTCTTTCGATAGTAAGATAATTATTCTTAGAATTTTTTTTTTAATTATAGTTGTTATGAGCCTCTGGGAATAATTTGTGTTTTTTAAAACCATTAGTGATTGACAGTTTGAAGCCTAAGAGACCAGATAAATTATTAAATGGATTATCCTTAGAAACAGATAATATGTGAAGCAAAATTTTTAATGCGAAAGCAACATATTGATAAACAATCCATTAAAAAATGATTGAAAAAAATTAAATATTTTTTTAAACCTACAAAAAATTATGAAACAAATTTGGAAATATGTTTCTTATTGTTAATTTTAAATAATGTGTGTGAAAATGTTATAACATAAATTTTAAAAATATGAAACAGCAGAACTGAAAAAAGAAAGAAAAGGTTTAAAACATTGTGCACTACAGCCGAATGAGAGTTTTCACTAGAAAATTTTCCTGTTATCTTTTATTATTTATTTATAACTCAGAAAACTTAATACATTTGCAGAGTTCTGCCATGCTGATCAAAATAATTCAGGTTGTGACGTTTCTGTATGGTTTAGGTTTATAAGATACAATTACAATTATTGTATAAATACCAAACGAAAATAAATTTTTGTACAAGTCTAAGCTGGCACAAAACATGCTTTCGTATGGTAACTTCTTTTATATTTAATTAGAAAAAAAGCGTAAATTTGAAATTAATAACTTTCAATTAAAGCAAATTTATAGGAAAAAAAAATCTGAAAATATTTTTATCACAAATTATGGTATTATACAGATTAGATTAATACATTCATTTTTTTTCCTGAAAATATATCTTCATTCACTTTGTGTGTGTGTGTGCTAAATTACTGATCGACAAAACACACAGAATACCTTGCTATTATAGTTATTAGTCAAAAGATGGCACCACTGACTTCAAAAGATAGTAATTTTTAAAAAAATAGAATTTGCAGACATGGTTACAAGATGGCAGCACAAGTCGTCCAAGCATCAAAAATCTTCTTTTCCCTATATCAGCTTTATTTTATTTCATTATTATTTTTTTTTTTAAGAAAAGGTGAATACTAGAGAAATTTCTCAAAGATTTTTTAAAATTTTGTTATCTTATGATTTCTCCGGAAAGAAATTATTCTTTTAAAATTCAAAATTAAAGCAGCTCTTTAAGATAGTCAGAATTTTTTTCTTTCAATTTTAATTATTTTTTTGCATTTAAAACACATTCTTAACAAGAGCTTTTCACCTAGAGACTAACACTTTGTTAAAACACTTCATTGCTAAATATTTTTGAAAGATAAATGAAACAATGATTTTCGATTAATTATTGAGGAAATAAACTTCATTGCCTAATTTAACTGAGTAATACCTATTTTAGACTTAGAGCATTAGAATTTTTTAGTGATAATCAATAGCACTGTAAAATAGCCCATTTTTTATTTCACTTCAATAAGCATTTCGACTTTCAGAATATAAACAAGGATGGCTAAATTAGCAAACTGATATTCTCGTTTGAATTCAGGAGCAGTTTTTTTTATGCTGTTGCTATTTTTAAGAATTATCATCTTGGTATAGCGATAATTAGTGACAAGCGTAACACATAAAGATGTCAGAAAGTAAACAAAAAATTCTGCAGTTGAAATTCAAAATATTTCATCGCTGGTCCTCTAAAAATCGTTACAAAAAATTCTTAAATTCATTTTCAGGTTTTCAGTTTCAAAACGAAGACGTTTGAAAATTAAATTTTAACTAAAGTGATATATATCAATACTTTTCTTTATTCATTATAATCAAGAAAGCAAAATAAAATTATATTTGTATTATCAGAGTTTTTCTTATTTTTATTTATTTAAATTATTTTAATGAGGCATTAATATTTAAAATGTAATTAATATTCAAGCGTCAATGAATAAGCCTTTGTGTTTCAGTTGCAATGAAAAATTCAAGCATTTGCTTTAAAGAAGAATATATATTATGAATGTGAATCTATGGTATTGGATATCTGAAAAGTTGTGCAAATTTTTAATAGAGATCTGAAGAGAGCTTTATTCACAAGAAATAACAGAAAAAAAATGCTAATGTCCATATATATTTTTTTCAAATTTAATTAATAATCTGTTATGAAGCAATTAGAGTTAATTAAATACGACATAGCAAATTACGCACATTGCCCAATTCGCAATCGTGGACCTAAATTTTATTACATTGTTGATGATTTTTATTGTACTACTATATCCAATTTCAATCGTATAAAATTAAAAATAACATTCTATTTCTTGTATCAAATTTATTAATCAATTAATATTTCTTAAGAATTTAATTGAGTTGCTGTACTTCTAACAAATTTATCTGACAATGTGATACTCTCAATTAAACGATAATCAATTGTAATCAAAGAATGTTGATTTTTTAGATAAGAGTTCGATACCCACAATGACATGTTTTATTTTAACTGTTGACAACTTTAAAATTCACAATGTGTTGTTCTACTTTGAAAAAAAAAATAGAAAGGAATAACTAACGAAAACTGGTACTATCTAGTTGATCACAGAAAAATGATAGATAAGTTTACATAAATAAGAGACTTAAAATTAGATTTCTTATCTGAATATATTTATATAAAAAACAGATACCCCGAGATATCACACGTGATATAATTCAAAGTGAGACGGCAATAGGTACTTACAATTTCTTGTGTGTGTAGATAATTTCTTTTTATCGATGATGATGAGATTTGTCTTATCATTATCACACTGATTATGTTTCCGCTAGCGTCTCAACTCACGTGTCTGATTCTAAAATTCACCATGATCTCCACGATCAGAATTTTGAGAAACGAAACATGTTTTTCTTTTTTCTTTTAATTTTCTTTTCTATTATGTGGAAGAAAGGAAATAAATAAAATAAAAAAAAAACTAAACGTTTCCCAGAATATTATTTTATAGTTTTTGTTTCCTTTAAAAACCAAATGACCTTGGTAAGTTCATTTTATAAGTTAGATGTACAAAGCGGCTTAAATAACGGGCTATCCCGCATCGTTCATAACTTCGCTTTGTGCAATTGAAAGAAACGGGTTTCTGATAATTTATTACTATTCATTGCCTAACGTCAATGATTTTTTTTTTGCATGTGTTTCTTAAATGTTTGTATCTGTAAAGGGTAAGAATAAAAAATTGGATATAAATAAGAATTGAAAGATTTGATATAAATAATTAGAAATAAATATTAAATTTAAACTTAGAAAAAGGCATAAAATTGAATAAAAAGGTAAAAGATGAATCCGGCCTGAAAACTTTATCAAGGTTCATCCTCACGCAGGGATTCAAACCAAGGATTTTCTTCTGTGTGGGTTCTGACTTTTGTCCAAGTATTGACACCTCGTGACCCGATTGAGGATTTTAGAAGGCAAGAATTAATATCAATAAGCAATTACATTAAAATCATATAATAATAAAATATTATTATTGTAAGAAAAAGGAACACAATTATTTTAAATTAAACAGAAGTCGCCATTATTTTTCAAATACTTGCTTCGTGGTTTCGGTAACCAGTTAATGTTCTTTGTGTAGAATGATTGAAGTTTAGTTTGAAGAAGTTCCAAGCTCCTTTTCTAACTTCGAAGTTCGAATGTGAATGTTTCCCTTGCAGGCATTTCTTTAGTGGTCCAAAAGTGTCATACTCATAGGCTAACAAAACGATTACTGAGTGTTTCCATAGATATTTTTAAGATCTCCTAAGTCATGTTATCATGCAAAAAAAAAAAAAAAAAAAAAACTTTCTGCGATATAAAGCCAGGGAAATTGCTATTAATTGTTTTGCGAAATTTTGGGAGAATACTGAAATAGTGTACAGAATTGATAGTGCAGCTTCCTGGTTGAAAATATATCAATTTCCCAAATAGATCGAAGAACATATACTTGGTTCTCCTTTCAGTTAACATAATTTTTAATTTTAATTTCTTTAACTTTTTTTTCATAATTTTTTTTTCATGAATGTTTCTATTCCATACTCGTTTTCTTTGATTCAGTATTATTTGGAACCACAACTCGATGCTAGTATTTATTGATTTCAAAAATGCAAAATCTTCGTTAAAACAGATCAAATGTCACCAACTGAGACTATTTGTTGTTTCTTGTGATTAAAGGTAGGTGTTTTTGTGATCAATGTGCACACATTTTACTTACTGCGTGTATTAGTGGAAATTTCATGAATCACTAGAAACCTTAATATCATCTCTGGGCGTATATATCTTTCCACTAGATAAATTCTTGTTAAATGCTCTAGCATGAGCGAGCAGTGAATCAGCTAAACACAAAAGTCCCCAAACGTTCTGTTACAAACATTAATGAAGGGCTGCTTTGCTACTTCAATTATGAATACTGGTCCATGCATCTGATTTTCAGTTACTCAAACTGCAAATTTTTACTTTTTTATGAAATTTTATACGTTTATTATCTTACACGGAATATGCAAAGATAAAATATTGTAATCATCAAAAAATTCGTTTGAAAAATTATATAAATATGCACGTTTCTTCTCTTATCATAGGATCAAATCTCTTGGGAGTGAAAATCACTCATTCGTCTTCTGCGATTTTCAGCATATCGGGGAGAGGGGAGCAATAACAATGTAGCAATCTAGCTACCCTAAAGCGAAAAGCTTTATAATTTTAAATTGTTTCATTTGCAGTCTTGTGATTCTTCCGTTTCCAGTATTAATTTTCTTTCAATTTTCACTATTTATTTATTACAATTCAATTTATGATTTCAAATCTGTAATAGAGGTTTATTGCTATAGATATGGATAACATTATTCAGATTTGGAATTGATGATTATGGACGTAATTCACGATTATGAACGCAAAATATATAAAAATATGCATTATGAGGAAAGCTTGGTTCCTGCTCTAAAATATAGGCTAAAATTCGCATCCTGTAATATCAAATATAAATTGTCCTTTCATCAAATCTCGATTCTTATCGATAAGCCGTTTCAAGCTGTTTATCGCTGCACCTCAAAACATCTCTAATTGTTGGAGATGCAGACAAATGATATTATTGGGGTTGCTTGATGGTTATGCCTTTGTTGAGAATAGCCAAATTCAAATCTTAGACAAAATCTGAACTGGAGTGCTCTACTGCTACTTTTTATTCCTATTTCCTTCTTTCTGAGATTTTGTTGTTGTATCTTCCCTTAATTATTTTTTTTTCTTTTTCATTTTTTCAGTCAGTTCGCTGCAATATGAATGACGATTGTACTTACAACTTTCGGAATCAAAGGCAGACAAAGTGGCCGACACGCATTATTCCAAAAATGTGTTTTTCGGAGTCATGGAAGCCTAAAATGTAGATACTTGTCAAAATCTGGAGGTCGATATTTTTTCTTTCTTTTTTGAAGACTTCGAGATTTTCTCTTGATATACTTTGTATACAAGAAAGTCAAGATTAAGAAGAAGGCAGCGAAACGTGGAGAAAAAAAATACTTAAATCGATAAATATTGTTCGATAAACAAAAACACTGTTCCACTCCTTAAATCTATAGACAAAAAAGCGTTCATCAAATGTATTGTTTATATATATATATCAGAAAGTAATATTTCTTCCTCAATTCCTTAGACGTTTTGGATTAATTCAGAGAAAACTAAATCCATTTGCAATCAAAGAAGTATCAGTATTTTGTCTATTTTCTTACCAATTTTATCTATCAAAAAGTGTTCTCAAGATCATAAACTAATGTCAGAATTTGAGTTCGCATGCATTGACATGTGTATCCATATCGTTAGCAAAGTTCTGATAAAGAAGAATTTGGTATAAATTTATCTGATAATATATTCCTTTTCATCAAACTGACAAGAGGGATTTAATCTTCAATATCAAGGTCAGATCGTGACAATTAAAGATATTCGTTGTTTTTACCATTTTAAATTTTCCCGATATAAATACTTAACTTCGGTAGCTCAATGACTGGAAAAGATAAATAATAATAGATAACGAGAATTAAAACGCACTTTTTATTGTTATAATTGTTATGTAATTATAATAGCTATTAGAATGCGTGCTTTTCATTGATAATAGCTGCATATTTCAAAACCACGTTTTGCGATTGGAGTAACTGTTAGTTTTCAGACTTTTCATTTTTTTCCATAAGCATTATAATAAATTCTTTCTAAATGTAAATGAAGTTATAATCTTATAAAAATGATATAAAATGTGGAGGACAAGTTTTCTAATTAAAATTCGTATGCTAGAAATAAAGTATTTAAAAATATCTCATTACTTTATGTTAATTTCTATTAATAATAAGAATACGTGTATTAATAATAAGGATACGTGTATTAATAATAAGGTTATGTGTGGGCGTTGTACAGGCCAGCGAACGTGATTTAGAACTACCAAACGTGGCTCATATATAATTTTGTGGATGGTACATGCAACTCGGAGCAACTTGTATGAATTTTACTTAATTAAAACTCAAGCGAGATTTCGATGGGTTTTATATTATTGCATAAAATATTACTGCAATAAATATAACTTTTACCGAAAATACGACTGCATAAATATAACTTTTGTCATCATCTCAAAAATTAAAATATATTTATTTATCTTTCCAATTATATCAATAATTGCTACGCAGTTTTTTTAAAAAAAATATTTTGAAATGCATTTCGTAACATTATCTTTCATTGTTGAAGAGTTCAAACTGTTTTCATTATTGATGCTAATATTTTACCCTACCTTTTTTTAATTTTTTTATGATCAAGTATATAAAATACATTTTTAATAAAAAAAAGTTTGAAATTGTGTTGTACTTAGAATAAAAATTTAATTCCAAAATTATATTATGAAGAAAATTTTTTAATGCACACTTATTTTTAAACTTTGCTGTACGTTGCTGTACGTATAAAGATATAGACAGAAAATTAGGGAAATACATAGCAAAAGGAAAAGGAAGGTGTAAGTCTTTAAAAGTGGTGTGATTTATACGTCTATAAAAATTTAGGAGTTCAAAAATATTTTGCTGAAAAAGCCTTTAACAATAACAAGCTACATAAAATTTATAATTGACACATTTAAAGAACCAAATGGTCTTCAAAAAATGGCTAGTTAATATTATTGTTTAAATATGGAAATAAACTTTCAATTTTTAAACTTATTCATAATTTCTGAAAGCAAATTTTGCAACTATTCTTGCTAAACTGCTACATAAAAATATGCAATTGAAATTTTTAGTACCCTTAATCCAGCAAAGCAACTGGTCGCCAAAGGCGACTATTACAAAATAAATATAAAAATAAAATTTTTGAAGTAGATATAATTAACTGCAGTAAAATGAAGTAATATTGAATTTATTTATATTTTATCCAATTAATATGGAAACTGTTAATTATATTAATTGTATTTTTTCCTAATAAACTCATTATTCGAGATTTCGAATATGAAATCTGTGCAATATTTAAAAAAAATTACTGGATTTATTTGGTTAAATAATATTTAACCAAATAAGATTTTAAATTATTTGTTAGTAAAAATTCATA